>CAUYTI010157725.1:0-11093 GCA_963575145.1 Galago senegalensis | reverse complement strand
CTCACAGCAACCTCCAACTCCTGGGCTCAAGTGAGTCTTTTGCCTCTGCCTTCCAAGTTGCTGGGACCACAGGCGCCCGCCACAACGCCTGGCTATTTTTTGGTTGCAGCTGTCATTGTTGTTTGGTGGGTCCGGGCTGGGGATTCGAACCTGCCACCTTAGGTGTACGTGGCTGGCGCCTTAGCTGGTTGAGCTATAGGCACTGAGCCTTGACTTGAATATGTTGAACCATCCTTGCATCACTGGGATAGAACCCAGTTGATCATGGTGAATTATCCTTTTTTTATGACTTGTTGGATTCAGTTTGCTAGTATTTTGTTGAGATTTTTTTTTGTTGTTGCATTCTTTCCCAGCTTCTGTGGTCATATATCATAGTGGAGGGAATTTTATTCATACATTGTTTCTTAGTTCCAAAACATTCTCTTTTAAAAGATAGTAGTTTTGGTCATTAATTCCTTAATAGTATATTCCTCCAGAATTGTGAAAACCAATTTAATATCTGTAATTAACCTCTTACAAATCTTAAGTACAGCGAAGGTTATTCTAAGTTTCCATGATTTTAAAATTTATGTTGATGGTTCTAATCTCCCTTCCCTTATAAAATGGCTTGGATATATTGGTTTGGGGAAATAATAGTGAAGCTGGTTGACGGAAAATTAAAAAACCCATAAAGAAGTAATAGGTGTTCTTAGAATTACTGGTTCTGAGAAAATGCTTTCTTAGATTCATTGTAGTGCTTATTTATAGGAAAAAATAGGAGATTTATAGTTTTAATAGTGTTAAGTAAAGTGACTACATTGTATTTATTAAGATTTGAGATTTTTATGGCAAGTAAGAGTAAGAGATAATTGAAAATAAAATAAGCTAAAATAGGTAACGGAGATGTCTTCATATAAGGTCTTGTGTAGGTGGTAGCTAACAATCTGGTATTCCTAGAACATGAAATGTGATTTGGCAAATTATCAGAAACAGGCATAGACATAGCAGTCTGTTCTTGGGGGAATTTTATATCTTTCTTGTATTTGACTTAGTCCATTAGATTGATTATTGTCTCCAGTTTCCAAAGTGTCTGTTAATTTTTTTTTTAAATCTATGGATGAGCTAGATATTTTTTTAAAAATATAAACTGATAGGATACTATTTTACTAGAGTTGATTAATCAACTAGGGAGATTCTTGAAACTGCTTCCAAAGATGATACAAGTTATGTTTTGAAGATAAAAATTTTGTTATATCTTGTTTGTACTACCTTAGTACTTCTAAGATTTAAGTTTTTGTACCTTTTTAAAGTTTTTTGTTTACTTGATGGGATTTGAGGTAGTGTTTATTTCCTGTTATGTTCATTTTCTCCTTGTACTTTTATTAATTATGCTGTTGTGTTATTTGACATGTAACATTTTAGCCATGTTTTCTTGTTCCTGCTGATTATATTTTGGTTTTTATAAATGGTCTTTATAGCACAAAGTAAAGTCTCTCTTTTACCTTGAAAAAAAATGAAAAGTCTTTCCAGTGTGTCCCCCATTCTGTTCTAGTCATCCAAATGTGAGGTCACTGTCACTGTGGATTTGCTTGTTTGGACAGATGTCTTTTTGGGGCCTCTCAGTAGCAACCACCAGGACCAATGTTTTTGTTTTACATGACTTTTTTTTTTTTTTAATTCAGAAGGAGTTTGGTCATTAGTTTTTGTTTTAATCTGCTCCCACCACTATGATATTTATAGAAATGATTCTTTAGTTGTGACATCTATTTATTCCTTCATCATTTATTTTATTTAGGTACCACATAATGTACTAGGTTCTGAAGAGAATGTGTGCCTGTGGGTTTTTTGTTGTTTTTGTTATATTTACTTTCCTTGCAATTATTACTTTTTTTTTTTTCTTTTTGAGACAGGAGCCTCAAGCTATACCCCTGAGTAGAGTGCCATGGCATCTCAGCTCACAGCAACCTCCAACTCCTGGGCTAAAGTGAGTCTCCTGCCTCTGCCTCCCAAGTAGCTGGGACCATAGGCGCCTGCCACAATGCCCGGCTATTTTTTGGTTGTAGCCGTCATTGTTGTTTGCCGGGCCTGGGCTGGGAATTCGAACCCGCCACCTTGGGTGTACATGGCTGGTGCCTTAGCCACTTGAGCCACAGGTGCCGAGCCTATTACTTTGTTTTTTAATTTTTATTTTGGTAAATTTGAAGTATATACAGAATCAGAGAGAAGAATGTAAATATTCTTGAGACCTTTAATCAACTTTAGCAATTATCAAATGATGACCAAACCCTAGTCTACCCCTGATTATATGAAGCAAGTTCAGGCAGTCGTATCATTAAATCTGTAAATATTTCAGTATGTATAGCTAACAGTTAAGGATTTTCTCATAACCATATCACTATCCTTACACTCTCAACGATATCAGTAGTAATTTCTTAAAATCATTGACTATTAACTAATCAGTGTTTTTATTGTCCTTGCATAAATGGGAAATTTTAAGGGGAAGTCTCTGACATGTAAACTACTCTGTTTTTTTTTTAAAGTTATCTTTTGGTGTTTTATTGTATTATAAACCTTTAGAAGTTTAATAGTGTGCTGGTGAGTTACTTAGTGAAAGAAATTGTCAATGCTCTTATTGTATTCCCTTAACATAATTCTGATCAGGCTGTGGGGTACTGGATAACTCCTAGAGTTTCAGAAATTTTTATTTTACTCATCTTAGATACTTATTTATGCAGCAAATATTTAACTGTCTGATTTGTGCTAGGTATTCTTCAAGATGCTTGGGTTACACCAATAAATAAAACAAAGAATCTCTTCTTTTTCAATGCCATAATTCTTGTGAAAGAGATAATAAATGGTAAATATTATATGAAAATATGTTAGATTACATGTTAAAAAATAAGTGGTCTGGAAAAGAAGAATACATAGAGCAGGATAAGGAGAGTTGAAATTTGGTGGTAGTGGGAAACAGTATTAGGTAAGGTGATCAGGTTAGGTCTCTCAGAGGAGGAGATTTGAACAAAGTTATGAACAGGGGACTAAGGAAGAAAGCCAAGCAGATATCTGAGAGAAGAATGTTTATTGTGGTGGAACAGCCATTTTTAGAACAAGTGTGACAGGCTTGTTTGAGATTATTGTAGCTAGAGTTGAGTGAACAAGGAGGAGAATTGTCAGAGAGATATATATGTAAGATGAAGTGGGATGAGGGGGATAGTAAGGAGGGCTAGTTTGTAGTACCAGGCATGTGATACCTTTGAAGGTCATTTGGTTTTTATTCTGAGTGTAATGGGGTGGGGGTTGTTAGAGGATTTTAATCAGAGAAATGACAGGAACTAAATTAAAAGGATTGATATGGCTGCTTTTTGGAAAATAGACCATAGAGGAACACCTAAAGAAATAGGAAGACTTCTTAGGAGGCTTTTAAAATAATCTAGGTAAGAGATGATAGTTCCTGGGACTGGGTAATGGCAACGGAGATGGGGAGAAATAGATGATTGGCTGGATATGATTCGAAGGTAGAACCAAAAGAATTTGCTGACTGTAGAAGTAGGGAGTCTGTGTATTTGTGTGTTTATGTGTGTATGTATATATGTGTCTGAGGAATAAGAGAAAGAGAAAGTGAGTGTCATGATTCTAAGGTTTTGGAAAGAGTAACTAGAAGGATGGAGTTGCTATCAACTGAAATGAGAAAGTCTGCAGGAGGGTGTTGTCGGGGTAGGGGTTCATTGGAGGGGGAAAGAGAAAGTTTGATTTTTGAATGAGTTGAAATGTCTACTTAAATATCTAATTGATTTGGCTATCCAACTATGCCGGTCAGATAAAATGTTTAATACTACATCACCACCAACAAATGCTTGTTAAAAGAATGAATAAACTGGATTCTATGTGAGCAGCATTAGAGACTGTAATATTCTAGATTCTGCCCTCAGAATGGCAACAAGTCTGTTGTGGCTTGTGACCCAGTATTTAAAGGCATGACAAATGCCAAAAGGGACATCAGCATGCCCTCTGAGGACTTTAGCACCTGAGTGTCAGATACTTGATTGCTGATTGTATTTTATCATGTTTTCCTTTTAAAGCACCATCGAGCACTTAAAAATATCCTTTAGGTGGGATACTATGTATTCAGTAGAAATCATTATCAGGTTAGTAGATTATATTGCTATAATGAATTACTATTCAAACATGAATAGTTTGCTTTTTAATTATATAAAGTACCTTTGAATTTTGTTTGCCTTGTGAATGAAATTATAAAGTAGAAGAATCCAGTATGAGAAAAGTTTTTTACTTTGGGTGGTGCCTGTGGCTCAAAGGAGTAGGGCACCAGCCCTTTATACCAGAGGTGGGTTCAAAACCAGCCCCAGCCAAAAACTGCAAAAAAAAAAAAAAAAAAAGAAAAGTTTTTTACTTTGAGTTTTCCAAATGACTAGTGACTCAGTTTTTAGTATATAGTTTCAACTCAGCAAGAATTGCTCTGCCTTTGCTTTTGTAAGCATTATATAATTTCATAGAAACTACTTAAGAAATTTTAGCCATGTCATTGTATTTCCTAAATATAGACTTCTTCAGATCTTTCTTATTCTGAGTGTTTTTTTAAAATCATTGATCTTTTTTTTAATGTAATGAACTTACTTCTTTTCATTAGGAAAGTAAGGGAATTACATTGCTGAAAATTTGGGAAAACCAGAAAAGAAGAAACTCACCCATTATCATTTGGTAGGTACATTTCTTTGCAGTTGTTCTCTCCCCTTACTTTTTTTTTCAGTTATTTTAAAACTATATAATTAAACTTGGAAAAATGTCATTTTGCTAAGTGGAAAAAAACAGTAACGGTATACTTTTGGATATTTTTATTTTTGTTTATTCTAATTGGTCATTGATTATCATGTCTAAGTCAGTTGTGAGTTTGAAAAATCCTCTTTTTATAGATTTTAAATTTCTCCCTATATTTTATAACTTTTCCTCATAAACATCTTCCTGGATCATTTTACTGAAAATATTAGGGCATAGTCTCAAATGTAAACTGTTCTATGTGTAAATTTTTATTGAATCAAAGGAAAAGGCCCTTTTTAAAAATCTAGTTTATTTGAGGGGTTTTCATAAATTTAACTTCTATATGGATCTCTGTTTTTGCATTTTCATTAATTCTGTAGAACTAGGCAGATATAAATGCATATACATAGACACAAATACACACTACGTGCCAAGAAACCTTTGGGTGCAGTGTATTTCAGTTCTTCTCATGGGTTAGAAAGTATTAAGTCAGGTATATATCTGAACAAATACTAAATGTTCTAGTAAACCAGAAAGCTGTGTGCTTCATGGACACAAGTCAGATCTTTGCTGGTAGGCTTTAACAGGAAAAGAAAACTAGTTAACTTAAAAGATAATTTGGCTTCTCTCTTAGCTGTGTTGATACTCTGTCTTCTTGGGCAATGATTCAGACTCCTCTGACTGCTGGTCTTGTTTGAATCAAATAGTTGAAGAAGATAACAGGGAAATCTTAGTCTTTTCCTTAGCTTCAGAAACCATATTTGGTTGCCAAGTTCATACATTTTTTTGTTTCTACCTTTAGTCTCTCAGTGTTAGAACCAATAAATTAGGTAATGTTTTCCCTGTTAACTTAATGCCAGTTATATAATATATACACAGTAAACATTAACTCACTCCCTTACCTTCTTATTTCTGCCTGTTATACTTTAGTGTACTTTTATAGAGTGCTTTATGTGATGGCAGAAAAGGTAGTTAGCTGGAATCAAAATGTTGTAATAGTGTCATAATTTGTTAATCCTTGGAAAAGGAATATTCTAGTGAATATTATTTCTGAACTGAGGACTTCTGGATTCTGTTTCTGGCTCTTTAAGTTTTTTTATTTTGGAGACAGAGTCTCACTGTGTCACCCTTAGTAGAGTGCTGTGGCATCACAGCTCACAGCAACCTCAAACTCCTGGGCTCATGCAATTCTCTTGCCTCAGCCTTCCAAGTAGCTGGGACTACAGGTGCCCACCACAATGTCTGGCTATTTTTTTTTTTTTCGTTGTTGTAGTTATCATTGTTCGTTAGCTGGCTTGGGCCAGGTTTGAACCGGCCACCTTTGGTGTATGTGGCTGAGGCCATAACCACTGTGCTACGGGCGCAGAACCTGGCTCTGTAAACTTTTTAAGGAAATTAATTTCTGTGTGCCTTAACTTCTTAGTCTGTATTATATTTCTTCTTTTACAGATAATGTTCTAAGCATAATTGATTTACAGAATTTTTAGAGCTCAGAGATATTAGAAATCAATTAGCCCAAACTTTTTTTTTTTTCCAAATAAAGAAACCAGTGTGTTATTATAGAGATGAAATGCTTTCCTGTAGACATAGTAGACCAGAAAGAGTTCAAAAGTTTTGGCTGTTGATGTGCATTGTGCAGCATGACATATCACAATACTATACTGCACTGCCTTTTTCAAATACTAAGTGGTGATCCAAAAATCATAAGAGTTTTTAATAATTGTTTTTTTAATACCCGTGGCAGGGGGAGGACTACAGTTGAATGAGCTCTTTAGTGACTATTTCACGTGAAGAGGATTTTTTCTCCTTTCTCTCTCCCTGTCGGGCACAAAGTTGATCTTCACTCTTAAGACAAGTTTATAGAACTTTGAATCATATAGCTGACAGTTTTGGTTTTCCAGGCAAGAAGTGGCTACATAAAGCATACAGTTTTATCAACCTTGACTCTTGAATAGAATGCCTACGTAACTATAGCAGAAAAATCAAGAGAAAAATCTAGAATCAAAATCCTTATTAACAATTTTGAGAATAGGGCAGTGCCTATGGCTCAAGGAGTAGCGTACTGGTCCCATATACCATAGGTGGTGGGTTCAAACCCAGCCCTGGCCAAAAACTGCAAAAAAAAAGACTTTGGGTGGTGCCTGTGGCTCAAAGGAGTAAGGCACTGGCCCCATATGCCAGAGGTGGTGGGTTCAAACCCAGCCCCAGTCCCCCCCCAAAAATTTTTGAGAATATTCATTTTTGAAATATTTTTCATTTATGTTCTTGCCTATGAGATATTGCTTAATAGGCTACTCTAAGCTATGATATAATACATGGGTCAAAATTATACAATGGGTATGTATACCTAGAGTTGAGTTGTACTATTAGAATGGTAGCCTGTTGAAGTACATTTTAATTAAGTAGTAAGTAATTATAGAAACCACTAGATATGTTGCATCATAATAGAAGTCATGTATCAATATCTCCTTGAGAAATTGATCTGCTAGTTATAATGTTAGCTTTTTCTGATTTTCATTTAGTCTAAATATAAAAATATTGAAGAAATTTAAAAACAACTGAAATAGCTATTGCTTGATAATGCTGTATAATAATACTAAAAGGTCAGATAGCTTACAACAGCAAACTTTTTTTTTTTGTTAAAGTCAGTGTTCTGTGGGTCTGTGAAGTAAGTCTTGTTTCAGTCTGTGGACTGGATTCAGTCTTTTTCACATATTGTGTTTTGTATCTGTTGTAGCCTGGGGCGTGTTCATCTCATGATTGGTGGCAGATGCTAAAGAGACCAAGACAAGTCACTCAAGCACATTCAAAGTCTGCTCAAGTTGTGCTTACTGATAACGCTATTGTCAAAGGCAAATTACATGACCATGCCCAAAATTACTGGGGCAGGGAAATATGCTCAACTAACTCTAGTGGGAGGTATTACAAAGTCACATAGCCAGAGGCCTAAATGTGTAATTTTGTAATAGGGAGGCAGTGGAAAACTGAGAATAATCTGACCTACCATAGTCAACTATAAATCTAATTCTCCTAACACTTTTTTATTTAAAAAAATTTTCCTGTATTACATTGTGTTTTTATGACGTGGGAATATTACATAGCAATAATTGCAATGTACTACTTACCATTTCAAATTCCTCTTTTGTCTTGTATGGGTTCAAATTTTGGTTATAAAAAATTCTTCTATTGTCTTTTAAACTATTCTTTGACTGTAAGCACAACACATATTATCTTTTTTCCCCTGTAATGATTTCAAGTTAGTCTTTATTTATTTTTACTTTCTTTCATTCCACTCAATATACTGTTTATCTGGGAAATTACTTTCAACTTTTCAGATTCTGTTTTCTTCCTTCACCTAGATTTTTGTTCTCAGGCCCACCATAAGAAACCATACTGCCATCTGCAGCATGTTTAGGTATGTTATTAATGTTCTTAGGCTAACATGCAATTATAGTAGGACTATGACAGAAGCGTAATTTAAGCCAAAATTTATTGAAAGAGGTATTTCATGGAATTAAAAGAACACTGGATTTATCAAAACTGAGGATGGGAACAGGTAGATTTAGGCCTCAGTAATCACTAAACCAAAGGGATAAAATGGTTAAAACTCTTTCTTTTGTTTGTGTCTAGGATTTGCTTTTCTATCTTACTGCACACTGGCATTCTTCACCAAGGAAAAACATGGCTGGTCACTAGTCTGAAAATCTTAGGAACTGGATTAATTGATCTAGCTTTGGTTTGGTGTCTCCCTTCAGATCTGTTTGGCTGTGGTGTTCAGATTTCTTTTTTGTAGAGACTTTATCACCCTCAGTAGAGTGCTGTGGCATCACACAGCTCACAGCAACCTCCAGCTCCTGGGCTTAGGTGATTCTCTTACCTCAGGCTCCCAAGTAGCTGGGACCACAGGCGCCTGCCACAATGCCCGGCTATTTTTTTGTTGCAGTTTGGCCGGGGCTGGGTTTGAACCCGCCACCCTCGGTATATGGGGCTGGTACCCTACTCACTGAGCCACAGGTGCCGCCCGGTGTTGAGATTTCTATAAAAGTCATATGGTTTGAGTAAAGGGAAGGTAATTACTGAATTTTTTGATGACTTCCAGGAGTCTTGTGGTTGAGTCTTTGGGGTTCTCTAAGTATAAGATCATATTGTCAACAAAGAGGGAGAGTTTGACCTCCTGTGCTCCCATTTGGATGCCCTTTATTTTCTTGTCTTGCCTAATTGTATTGGCTAGAACTTCCAGCAGTATGTTGAATAGTAATGGTGACAGAGGACAACCTTGTCTGGTTCCAGTTCTAAGAGGAAAAGCTTTCAATTTTACTCCATTTAGTAAAATTTTAGCTGTGGGTTTGTCATAGATAGCTTCGATCAGTTTAAGAAATGTGCCACGTATGCCTGTACTCTTCAGTGTTGTAATTAGAAAAGGCTGCTGGATTTTATCAAATGCTTTTTCTGCATCTATTAAGAGGATCATATGGCCCTTGTTTTTGCTTCTGTTAATACGGTAGATAACATTTATGGACTTGTGCGTGTTAAACCAGCCTTGCATCCCTGGGATGAAACCTACTTGATCATGATGTATGACTTTTTTGATGATAATCTGTAATCTGTCGGCTAGGATTTTGTTGAGAATTTTTGCATCTATATTCATTAGTGAAATTGGTCTGGAATTATCCTTTCTAGTTGGATCTTTTCCTGGTTTTGGTATCACAGTGATGTTTGCTTCATAGAACATGTTGAGGAAAATTCCTTTCTCCTCAATTTTTTGGAATAATTTCTGCAATATGGGAATAAGCTTTTCCTTGAAGGTTTGGTAGAATTCTGATGTGAAGCCATCCAGACCAGGGCATTTTTTTGTTGGAAGATTTTTTATTGTTTCTTTGATTTCAGTGCTTGAAATTGGTCTGTTCAGAAGCTCTGTTTCTTCCTGGCTAAATCTAGGGAGAGGGTGTGATTTCAAATATTGATCCATTTCCTTCACATTGTCAAATTTTTGGGCATAGCGTTTCTAGTAGTATTCAGAAATGATCTGTTGTATCTCTGTGGCATCAGTTGTTAATTTCCCTTTATCATTTCTGATTGAGTTTACTAGAGATTTTAATTTTCTATTTCTGGTTAGTCTGGCCAAAGGTTGATCTATTTTATTTATTTTTTCAAAAAACCACTCCTTGTTTCATTAATTTTCTGAATGATTCTTTTTTTTCAATTTCATTGATCTCTGATTTAATTTTGGATACTTCTTTTCTTCTGCTGGGTTTAGGCTTAGATTGTTCTTCTTTTTCCAATTCCATAAGATGGCTTGCGAGTTTGTTGATGTTCTCTCTTTCAGTTTTTCAAATGTAGGCATCTAAAGTGATAAATTTTCCTCTCAGAACTGCTTTTGCAGTATCCCACAAATTTTGATAGCTTGCGTCTTCATCGTTGTTGTGCTCAAGGAAGCTAATGATTTCCTCTTTTATTTCTCCCTGCACCCAACTGTCATTCAACAGAAGGTTGTTTAATTTCCATGCCTTTGTGTGGGGTTGAACGTTTTTTGTTGGAGCATCTACCTTTAGTGCCTTGTGGTCTGAAAAGATACAAGGTAAAATTTCAATTCTTTTGATTCTGTTGAGGTTTGTTTTGTGTCCTAGGATATGATCAATTTTGGAGAATGTTCCATGGGGCAATGAAAAGAATGTATATTCTTTATCTTTGGGTTGGAGTATTCTATATACGTCTATCAAGCACAGTTGTTCTAGGGTCTCATTTAAGTCCCTTATATCTTTGTTTAATTTCTGTTTAGAAGATCTGTCCAGCTCTGTAAGAAGAGTGTTAAAGTCCTCTGTTATGGTGTTATGGGATATCATATTGCTCAGACTGAGTAATGTCTGTTTCAAGAATCTGGGAGCGTTTAAATTGGGTGCATAAATATTTAGAATTGAAACGTCTTTTTGTATTTTTCCCTTGACCAAAATAAAGTCTTTTGTCTTTTTTGACTTTAGTTGCTTTAAATCCACATGTATCTGAAAATAAGAGTACAACCCCTCTTTTCTTCTGAATTCCATTTCCCTGAAAAATTGTCTTCCAACACTTAACTTGGAGTTTTAATTTGTCTTTTGAAGTTAGATATGTTTCCTGCAGACAGCAAAAGGATGGGTTGTGTTTTTTAATCCAGTCAGCCAATCTATGCCTCTTCAGTGGGGAATTCAAGCCATTAACATTTATTTTTTTATTTTTTTGAGACGGAGCCTCAAGCTATCCCCCTGGGTAGAGTGCCATGGCATCACGCTCACAGCAACCTCCAACTCCTGGGCTCAAGCGAGTCTCCTGCCTCAGCCTCCCAAGTAGCTGGGACTACAGGCGCC
>CAUYTI010157724.1:0-49341 GCA_963575145.1 Galago senegalensis | reverse complement strand
GAATGTGAACGTTTTAAAGCAATAACTGAGAAAATGACATGAAGGCTGTGTTGACCAGTTTGGTGGAAGTATTTCAGAATGCATGTGAAAACCCCACACTGTACCCCAGAAGTGCATTAATGTACATAGTTAACATTCAATTAAAAAAAAAAAAGAACCTTTAATGACTGTCCTATCCTATCAGAGAGGACTTTTCAACACTGCAGAGTTCTTCCTCTTAGAATGGTGTTTGTCCTGGGTGGCTTCTTTCTTTGTTTAAACCTTCGCAGCTGTATGTGCGAGAGAAGTGGTTCAGCCTAAACAAAAACATTTTCAATATTGACTGAACTTTTCTTTGCTGTTTCCGTTGAAGGCCTGGAAAGGATGTGGAATTTTGAAGTAAGCTGTCTGGATTCTGGGCCTAGTTCTTTCTATTAATTGACTTCATTGAATGATTTGTTGTCTCAGTAGACTCATCTGTAAAATTGGGAATGATGGTAACACCTCCCCTACCTGCATCAGAATTTGTTTGATAATCAATAAGAATCCTGCCTATTAAAGATTTTTAAAATTAGATGCTAACCAATGTAATATTGTCAACATTTGTCTTATTCCACCTGCCTTTCTCTATCATTGGTTCCAGCCAGTTCACAAAAAGAGGAAAGAATAATATTTAATAGAGGACAAGAATATTATTTGATAGAGAAAAGTTTTCCATGAATGGTTCGCTAATATGGGTTAAATGCATGGGAGCTACAGAATGTGATTTAAGAATAACAATGATGTCTTCTCTAGACAGCTACCCCCACCCACGTACACCTGCCAAACTCAATTTGAAATTTTATGATTAAAGATGTATCCTTGTAAGTTCTTCATGCCATTCCTCTTCAAAAGTTTCCTGCTCATAGAAAAGACTTTGTAAAGTTACAGATTAATAGTCACCAAAAGCATCTAGCAGAAGTGGGAGAGAGGTCTGTGGGTCAGTGGCCAACCAAGGTATGTGTGTAGGAAAAGAATCTTCTTCACATTTCTATTCACATTTTTGATGGATTTTCCTAAAACTAAGTTCTATTTGTAGGATACTTGCTTTCCAGGAAGTTTCAATAAAATGTAGTTAAAATAAGTATTCATCAGAAATATAGATACGTACTTTTGTTTTCCTATTTTTTATGCTTTCTTTGAGTTCAAATTTGTTTTTTTAAAAAAATATTTTTGAATCTGTACTGTGTGCAGTTATCACTGTGGTAATCTTAGAAATAAAAATATTCCTAGCACATACTATATATCTAAAACATTTCTGTGAATAACCTTGATATGGTGATGATAGCACGGAAAATTTGCCATTCTCGTTTAAGAAATCTGGGTGATGATTTTTGTACTTCTAAAATTATTCCCCACCAAATATATTTTGTTCACCATCATGGAAATGATGTTTAGGATGGTGACAGGTTGTGATCACAATATTCTCTGTGCCAAGAATGAAGTTTTAAAAATATCATTCTTGCAAGATTGCCAATCATCTATATTCCTTTCCCAATATATTTTTGAGAACTAGGTCTATGAAATATATAAGATAAAAAGGAAACAACTGCATCTCAAATGATATTCTCTATGTAGTAAAATCATCTTAGAATTTGAAATTAGAAGGCCACTGAAATTACAAATATGGTCCTTCATTAAATATTCTTAGGATATTCACTCATTTATGGCTAGAACTGTGCTAGATGCAAGACATGCGTGTACAAGGATGAACTAAACGGTAAGTACAAAGACGCTAATTTGCCAAGTGCTCGTATTATATGTGTAAATATTCAACATGAATTCTGCCGTTAAGGAACTCCTATCTTTTAAGAGAATACATGAGAGATAGTTTACTATGAAGCCTAATAATAAAATCAATATAACAGATATATAAAGGGGGATTTACAATTAGAAAGAATAACAATTTTTTCTTGAGAATAAGAATGAAGGAGGCTGCACAGGATAGGCAAGAAATAAAAGACTGAGACTTGAACAAGTGGAAGAAATATTTTACTTACCAGATAGATATGGTGGGTAGAGATGTGGGTAAGAATTGACATTCTGAATAGATGGAGTGATATGTCTAAGAACTACATATAACAATAAATACTAATATATTCCAGAAGCATAGAAATTGTTTAACATGACATTATGTGTTAATCACCCACGTAAGTTTTTAAAAATTGCCTTATTGGAATCATAACTATGAAAAGAAGGAAATTACTGTAAAGTTTAATCTCTAACCATTTCACCTATTTGATTTGGATCCAATATTTTCAAATGTCAGTAAATTATAAATCTGGAAGAATGTATTGGAATGATTAGGAAGCATATGAGTTTTCCAACTGTTTTCCAGTTTTACATTCTCTCCTTAGGATATGTTCCTATGTTATAAAATTAATATTTTTATATCATAACAAGAACATTTCAGTGTTTCAAAGACTTTGAGGGGTAATTAAAAAATTGATTTAGATAAACATGAAGAATCTGATAAAGACTTTACAGGTGCATAGAGTGACTATCAACTAATTATAAATCTTATTGAGTCTATTTTAATAACAAAAATTTTTATAATGTAAGACACTAAAACCAGTCTAAATATTCAGTAATAGGGGTTTACTAAACTAATCAAGGTACATCCGTAAAGGTGGAAATACTATGTAACTATTGAATGTTAATTTTTAATAATCATTCTTGAAAGAATGTTCAGAGCTAAGTATGAGGTCTAAAAACTGGACAAAACAATTTTGAAATTGGTAAAAATAATCATATCTTTTCTTCAGAACTAAATCATAAATGAAATAGCATTTTGTAGAGCAACAATATGGAGCTTGCCTCCAGGGAGGTGTTCTCAGCTACCATCTAACACTGCCTCCTGGTTAGTTACTAAAATTTAGTGCTTAGCAACTTCTAATGCATAGATAAGGTTGCTTTGACTTTTCCTTCTTGTTCATATATTGGCTAAACTTTTTATATTTGGCATGTATTAACAGTACTGCTATGATAAACCCTATTATTTTTTGGATAAACAAAAGTATGTTGAAATTGGTACTAAATTTTAGTACCAATTGCTGGTACTAAATTGCTTATTGGTACCAATTAGCAATTTGGTACCAATTGGTACCAATAGCTGCTGAATTCAGCAGCTAAAATAATTGAAAGTTTCTTTCTCACCTGCATCAGTTACTCTAGGCACAGGTGTGAGCATTAATTACTTCTATTCACGTACTAGATGAAGATGGATGAAATGTATCTTATTCATATATTTTTTTCTGATGACTAAAAACATAACCACTATATTTTCTATAATTGGATGACAAATACATTAACATGCTTAGATTATATGTTTTCAATGGACATTTTGCAAGGAGGGCATAGCATTGTTCTTGATAGTATCAGTTAAGAGTGGCACCATTTTCTAATCAACTGAGCTTAATTTCTAAATAAAAAAGGTACAATTGGAACAGTTAGTTGTGAAGTTAACCTGAGTATGTGTTAATCACCAATCAATGACTGGGAATGGTAAAACTAGTCCTAATTATGAAATGCGAGTTGCATCTTTCAGTTAATGTAATTTAACTTCAAAACTATCTTGTTATAAATAGATAAATTAACACTCCGAGGCCTATGTGAAACAATTTTTATAGCTAATCAGCAACAAAATTCAGATGAGATTCTATTCATATTTAACAACTTTCACATTAATATTCTTTTAACTCTGTAACACTGCCTCTAATTATTCTGGTGTTTTACATATTTGTTTGAAAATATTTTTAATAATTTACTTTCCAGTCTTCTAATGAAGCTCTTACAAATGCAAGTGCATTTGTGAAGTGAAAAAAGAATCTTGATGAAACCTGTATTGCTTGGGTCATTTTGATGAAGTATAATGTTCTGACAGTCTCTATTATTTACTGCTATGTTGGGTGATTTACAAAGTTCCTCTGTGATAGAAACATACATGATTTAATATGCTTATATGATAGCGTACATAAAGCTATAAACATAATTTTTAGTTCGTTTAAGGCCGTAAGTTGGAGATGTCAAATGGAGAGTGTGTATTATGGGAAATTAAAAATAAAAAAAAGCTTTGACGGTTCTTATATACAATAGACATTTATAGTTTTTGAAATATATATAGATATGAATTTCTTCTTAATAATTTGAGGATCTATAATTACCTATTTAAATTTTTAAAAGTAAATGTATCTCAGCCTCAACATCTTTAAATTAAATACTGTGATCAGTATCCTGGAACTGTTCCTTTTCTTTTTTTGTTCTTATTTTAAAATACTACAGGGGTACAAAGTGTTTGTTACATGGACACACACTGTACTACTAAAGCTCGGGCTTCCAGTGAGCCAGGACAGTGTTTATTGTACCCAAAGGCAAGCCCCCTCCCTCCTCCCTTCATGGTTTTCAATGACCTTTTTGCGCCCATGTGCACCTATCGTTTAGCTCCCACTTATAAATGAGAACACGTGGTGTTTGTTTTTCCATTGCTGAAATATTTAACTTAGGGTAATAACTTAGGTACAATGGTCTCCAGTTTCATTCAAGTGGCTACAATGAAATTATTTTTATTTTTTTATGGCTGAATAGTACTCCATGGTACACATATATGGTCTATGTGGTATATATATTTTCTTTACCTACTCATGTATTGAAGGACACTTAGATTGATTCCATGTCTTAGCAATTGTTAATTGTGCTGTAATAAACATTGAAGTTCAGGTATGTTTTTGATAAAATGATTCCTTTTCCTCTGGGTAGATACCCAGTAGTGGGATTGATAGATCAAATGGTAGGTCTATGTTTAGTTCTTTGAGGAATCTTCTTACTGTTTTCTACAGAGGTTGCACAAACTTGCAGTACCACCCACAGTGTGTAAGCAACTTTTTCTCTGCATCTACACCAGAATATATATATCATTTTCTTTTTAACAATGATCATTCTGACAGGGGTAAGATGATATCTCATTGTGTTTTAATTTTCATTTCCCTAATGAGTAGTGATATTGAACATTTCTTTCATATATGTGTTGTAAATTTATCTGTTATTTTTTGAAAAAAATTCTTTTCACGTCTTTTGTCCACTTTTTGATGGAATGGTTTGTTTTCAATGGCTGTTTTCTTTGAGTTCTTTGTAGATTCTGAATATAAAAGCCCTTTATCAAATACACAGTCTGTGAATGTTTTCTCTTATTCTGTGGGTTGCCTGTCATTTGATGTAAAACCTTTTTGAATTTAATTAAGTTCCATTTATTTATTTTTGATGCTATTGTATTTGCCTTTGGAGGTTTAGTCATAAATTCTTTGCTTAGGCCTATGTATATAAGAGTTTATCCTACTTTTTTTCTAAAATTGTTATGGTTTTATGCCTTATGTGTAAGTCTTTAATCCATCTTCAATTTTACTTCTTCTATGTATAATTTGCATATTTGTTTATTTTACTTAGTGACATAGTTCTGTGAGTGACTGATCATTCTTTTTTATTCTTTTTTCTGCATATTGGACTGACTGGGTTAATTTGAAAGCCTTATCTTCAAGCTCTGCAATTTCTTCTTCTTGGTCTAGTCTGCTGTTGAAACTTTCTGCTGTACTTTTTAGTTTCCTAGGTGATGCTAATTTTCTTAAGTTCTGTTAGATCCTTTTTTATGTTGTTTAACTTTTTAGTAACTTTTTTATTCATGTCCTGAAATATTTTTTTGGGGGGTGCGGCTTCTTTTTGTTGACTTTCAACTTTTTCTTTAATACACTTTATTCTATTTTCTATCTTATTCTACATTCTATTTATGTCATTTAGACAATTTACTTTTGGTAGGGGTCCATTGCTATAGATGTATTGAGATCTTTTGGGGGATGTCAAACTATCTTCTTTTTTTCTCATCTGAAATATCTCTCAGTTCAGGATAGACAGGTTTGTAAGGCTCTTATACTCCTTTGATGGGAACTTTTTCTTTAGTGAGAAAGAGAGATCCCTAGATGGTGCTTTTTTCTCTTATTCCAGAAGATTTATTTGGTAGGAGAAGGGCAGATGTACTGAAATCTTGTAATGTTCTACATCATCTCTTTCCTAAGCACTGTATAGACAAGTGCTGAGAGATTTTCATGTGGAGTGGTTGGTCCCTAGGGCATTCCTGGAAGATTGGGCAGTAGGCTGGGTGAATCCCTCTCCATGGAGGTGCATGTTGTAAAGGATTACAACCTAAGGGTCTCCCTGTGGCAGGCAGTGGCTGCTTGATCAGGCTACTGGGCAGTGGTCACAGATGACAGGGCTGTAACCCTGTAGGTGTTCTCTCCATCCAGGTCTAGATGGAATGGTGATAAGCAGCAGATTGTGGCTAGCAGATCCATGGTGAAGAGCAGAACAACTGGCATCCCATCACATGGTGCCATAGAGCCATGGCCTGCTAGCCAGGGCATGGTGCTAGGGAAATGGGCCTGCTGCTGGTGTCCAGATTCATAGGGGCATGAGGTGACAACCAGTGCATCCATCTACAAGGTTGTGGGCCTCATACAGGATGCAAGTCCATGGGGATGTGGAGAGAGGCATAGCACATGGAGCCACAGGTCCATGAGGGGTGGACCTCCCTCTAGTGCCTGGAGCCATGGGGCCATAGCAGCATGGTCTACTGCTCTCATACTAAATCAAGAGGCCTATATGTTATGTGGATTGGGGACAAGGGGTGTGGCCCACCACATGGCATGCAGAGTCAGGGTGTGTCCAGCCAGTGTTTAACTCCATAAGAGTTTGGACCTCCACATAGTAGGTGTGTGTGAGGGGGTCTTGTACCATTGTCTGGAAAACATGGCTGTGTGGGCAGGGCTGCTGTATGGGTGGAATCTCTCCTCACACTGGTCCTACTGGGGTTCCTACTATGAAATATCTCAAGTGGTATGGTGCCTTCTCCATTTGAATTCCCTGGTAGTGTGTGAGGGGCTTGGCTTCCAGTCATAAGTGTGCAAAAGCATCCCTGTTCCCCACATGGCCTGGACAGGGCTAATGTGGTCAGTTGCAGTGAAGATGATCCCTGTGTAGACCAGGAGCTCATAGTAGCACCAGCTATGACAACCCAGGAACAGAGGCCAGTGGGTCCTGTTGAGCCTGTTCTCTGATACAACTGTGTTATACAGTCTCCAAGTAGTTTCCTGATCAGAACAGAGGCCTATGATAGTGGTGGTAGGGAACATACACAAATGGAGTAGCAGTGTCTGCGCGGGGAGTGTGGAGCCCACCTTTATCCCTTGCCCACATATAGACATCTCCCCTAGGTATCTTCCTTGGTGATTGGATCCCCCCATCCCTATCACAGATTGTCCCCTTCCCCTTTCCAGTGCTCTCTCCAAAAGGATCCACACATAGATGGGCATCTAATTGCAACTTTCAAACTTCTCCTTTACAATGGGAAATGCAGATTGCTTCTACTTGACTATCTTGTCCCTCAATTCCTGAAATGTTTCTCAGGATATTTATCTATGGAGACCAATGTACAATTAATGGAATGGTTCACTAAAAGAGATTTGGGGAGAGGAGGCAATGATAATTAATTTAAGAATCAATTTAGAATAATTTTTCATGGTCTGATTTAATCCAAAGGTAAATTTTGAGTATGTATATGAAAACTGCACATTCCCTGAATAATACCCCATAAATGTTGTTTCATTCAATTGAGCTCTGAAAAATACTAAGCAATATGTATTTTATTTTTTCACCCTAATGAAAACTTGAAGTATTACTTTTCCAGTAGCCAGTTAGTTAAATGCAGTCATGTTCTAGCTTGATGACTGTAGAACTATCAAGAGTTGTGCAAAGTAAGATTGACTTCTTATGGAAATTAAATTTGTAACAAGCATAAGTTTTTGAACAGAGGTTACCCCATTTATTCTAGGAGATGAGCCAAGTAGGGAAGAAAGATAACTATAGAGAATTGAGGCTTATTGATTCACAGGTGCTATTAAAACATAGTTTGATAAGATTATTCAGCAAAAGCATGAAAAGGACCAAAAAGTGATATGTGAAGTATACTTAAAGAAGCCGAAAGTCATATGGGTACCATGAACATCAGACAAAAATAGTTCTTTGGTAGTCAAGGGTGAACATATTTTAAGAGTGAACTGGCCTAAAATATAAAATGTCAAAGAAGATAGGATTAAACTGAAGGTTAGCCATTATTTAAGCAATTAGGATGTTACTACTGACATTGTTTTTGACAGTTAAGGACAGATTGAAGTGCATTTAGCACTATATAGTAGAAAGTTTCTAGTCATGAAAGAAATTTTACTCACAGAAAAAGAATTTTTTGATGATAACCTAGAGTAGATTTAGAACAAAAAAGAAGAAAATATTTGTAGTCCTAAGAAGAGATGCTCTTATGAAGTTACAAAAGGCATAGAAAATACTTGATAGAGCAAGTGCTGCAGAGGTGAAGGAGGATGACATCAAGATGACAGGTGAAAGACCTAGCCTTAGAAGAAGATACACTTCTCATTTAAATTTGAAAGTAGAGAAGACTGGCTGAGGTAGGGATGGAAACAGAAGGGAAGGTTTTGAGCAATTACCCTAAAAAATAAACTTTTAAATGAAGGTAATTATTGTGAGAATAAAATAAAGATTTGTATTTAATGTTCAAAATTTTGAATAACTACTTTCAGCTAAAGGATTTGGGGGCTGATTAGAGTTAAGATTATAAACAGATTATGAACTAATTAAAAAAACCCCAAATGAACATATATGAGTAATGATGCTGAGAAGCAAGGCTTTCTGATTCTGTGGACAGCCTAAAAGATGAGGAATTGAAGAAGGAAATAGATTTTTCTAAAGAAAGGATAGTTGTGGTAAGTTGAAAGAAAAATAGACCAAAGAATTATAGTCGAACTGGAGAAAGAAGGCTCTTTGGATAATCTGAATGATGCCAGAGGTTTTGGAACAGCAAACCAAAGTCATTCAGAGAAACTTTTGGGTTTCCAATTGATTTTCTGCATAGATTTATTTCTGTCAAAATTTGTGTCAGGATTATGTTGAATGATCTCAATTATTCAACTCTAATAATTATTTGCTTGCTATAAATACAGGCCAAAGGAAGTGGAAAAAGTTTAAGCTCAAGATGACCTCTAATAATTCATAACTTTTGCTATTCTATATACATGGTTGATATAAAGTAATGAAGAGGGAGAGATTCCATTGTATAAATATTCACCATACTGTTGTAAAGCTTAAAGAAGTTACAATGAAACTGGATTTGAAAGTGTAGAGTCTAAATCCTAATTAACAAAAAAATATGTAAGAGTCAAAGCTACTCTTAATTAATTATAAAAATGATATTTGTAGGAGAATGAACACCATGCTTATAAGAACAGTCACCAGATCTTGAGGGAAATGCTGAGAGCAAGGCAATCTCCTGGCTAGCCTAGAGATGTTTTGCAGCCTGGGGACAAGCCCTCAAGTAATTTAGTGCTCTAATGAGATGAGATTGATTGCTGTTTAGTAAGCAGGTGTTGGAACTTGAATATTTGTGATTCCTCAGGGTGGGAGTTGAACTGTGGGGAAAGAGCACCTACGGATCCTTAAGCACATAGCCCTTTTATGTGATTACAGGCACTCCCCACACCTGTTATGTATCATTTCAATAAATAGCCACTGCTGAGGTAGCTCGAGGCTCACTCCGCACCTCTGGTGAGCCTCACCTCTTGCAAGCTTGTACTTTGGATCGCCTAATGTTTCATGGGTTCGGCGCTGGCGACATGGCAGCTCTGACAGGTATTGATATATTTCTTTTTCACAATAGACTCTTTTCACTCAGAGAAGCAGAGATGTAGTGCTGAGATAAAAATGACTGTTTCATATATTTAGCTTATTTTGGCCTTGAATCTGGCCTAAACTAAGCTGGAAATTGTACTTTCTTTTATGCCATTCCTTTATGTTTCATCAATGTTATATAGAGATAGATGACTCCAATAAATTATTCCAAATAGGTCAATAATATTATTGAGTGAGAAAAACTATTCATCACTTTACTTCTTGGTTATCTCAAATTTATTTTGAAATGTTTTTATGTTATCATCATAAACTACAATTTTTCCCCTTGAACAGCTAACAGTTAAGTTTGGATTTTTCACTTCTGGAGCTGTCATAAGGACTGAAATTCATTCCTGAGTTGATGAGGACAAGAATTGGGTTTTTAAATACTCATTTTTAGTAATTTTATTATAAATGCACACATGAGGTTTTCTGGGTGGAATAATAATTATTGTGTAATATTTCCTATACTCTGATTCTTTCTCCTGACCAATGTGATGAAACTTAAGTATAATGTCTTCTAAAGGCAAACTTCAAAGTTTATCATAAGAGAAAAATGGATTTTCTGTGATTATATACAGGAGAAAGAGGCAACTGCTTCCTCTTATCCCCCACCTCCAAATGTGGGAGAAAAATCTTTGCTTCTTAGATGTAGATGGGAAGAGTTCTGTGTTCTCAGTCTTATTTTTTGGAATGTAAATACATATTTCCAAGGAACCTAGATTTTATGACCTAACGATATCTCCAAAGTTTCAGGCACCTTATTCCCTTAAATATAAATTCAGACCTCCAGAATTAGGTCAGTCTCTCTGGAGTTCTTTTATTACCTCTGCAGTTATGAATTAACTTCCTAAGTTTTGCTCTTACCTGCATATCCCATTTCCCCAGAAACACAAAAATATCCCCCCCCTTAAAAAAAATTATTTAGGGATATCTTGGAAAGAGGTGATAGGAAAACTGGAGAGGCAAGAAATAAGTACTATGCAGATGTCAATGTGTCTTTCCCAAGATGTAGGCTAGAATAACTCTCTGACATACGACATGTTTAGATCATAGCCCTAGGGAAGTCAGGGACAGATTCTAAGCAAAAGTCTTTATATGAAGAAGGCCAGCATCAGGTATAGAAACTCACATGAGTAAAGAAAAGTGTTTTGAAAACGTCTAAATTGGAAGAAGTACTCTCAGAAAACAAAGAGAAATAGAATAATGTTTCCTTGTATATGCAAAGGCCGAGATGGAAGTGATAAGATAAGATGACTATTTAATGTATCTAGCTTGTTTTAGCCCCAAAGCCTGAGGAAGCAGAGATGCTAAAGAAAGAAGCTAAGTCCAATTTCTCAGAAAGAAATATTTAATAGAAACTTACAAACAGAAGCGATGTTCCAAGTGGCCACAAAAGAGTGAACCTACACACCTGCCCTCTTCCTGAAACTCATGACCACTGAGGAGGTTACAGAAGCACTTTTTATGAGGATTTGTCTATGCCACAGGCATTATTTTGAGACCTTGTTGGAGAACACCTTGACATGCCGGAGTCAAACCTCACTTACCATGGCAGTTTTGCTTCAAGATAGCATCATTATTGCCGTGCAATAGGTTGCTTGCCTACAGATAAGAACTTGGTTCTTTTTTGTTATGAAATTACAAATTATATAGATCCTAATCATTATATAGATCTAAATCATTTTTTATTTGTTCTTTCAATAATGGTTTACCTGCTCCTTTTGCAAACTCATTTTCCTTTCTTATTGAAAAATTTTCTTTTATTGTTTCTTTGATAACTTCTTTCCTTCTATATTTTCTGTTAGCATTTTTAAATGCATATTAATTAGGTGCTAGATGGATTGATTTAATCCTTTGGTTCCTTTAATATATCTTCTGAAGTTTTTCTTTCTCCTTTTGCACTTTGTTCTATATTCTGGATGATTTCTTTGACCAATGTTCCTCTTTTATATTTTTTTTTGTAAATACATATTTAAATTCTGAACTCTTATGATTATTCTATTTACCATGGCCTTTATTTTTTGTTTTACAAATGAAATCTCTTCATACATATCAAAAGGTGATATTCAGAATATTCTGAATGTTAAAAAATATTTAACATTTTTTAAATGTTTCCTTCAAAGTCATTTCTACATTGTTTTTCTATAAGAAACATAGCTTAGAGCAGTCTGAAGAATTTGAAATAGGCTGAATTTGTTAGTCTCAAAGAGACATGAAAAAGAATCTTTAGTAACCCCCCACACCACCCTATATTTATGCCTGAAAGGAAAGGTTTAAAAGCGTTTTGTTCTTTCTTTCCTTCCCTATAGTCTCCAGAAGACCTCATAAATCATCTAAAATGTCACAAATTGCACAGTATGACCCTTGCCAGTTATCTTCCTGTTGCTAGAATTTGTGATACAAAACCCAAAATATTGATAATCATAATAAAAATGATTAAACTGATGATAATCATAAGCAAAATAGCTTATGCTCAGCTTCAGAACTGCCCAGCCCTTCTATCCTTTGAAAATCCATTTGTAACTGCTGCTAAGCAAAGCATATATTCTGGGCAAGGTGGATCTGTATCTCTAAGATTGTAGGCCTCAAATTTGGCCCAAGTAAACCCTCTACTTTTATTAATTTTGCCTCAGTTTCTTTCTTTAGGTTGACATCCATTTGTCTATGCTTTCATAGTAAAGTTTTTTTCAAGACTTTATTGGTTTTCAGGACATGATGCATACAACATAGCGTAATAATATGATTGCTTATATGGGGTGGTCATAAAGTTTGTGTAGAATTTTAAATTGAACACTGTTTTAAGTTTTATATGAACTTATGGCCACCCTGTATTAGCAAATATAATGAAATCACAATATTTAATATAATTGAATTTTATACAATTTTATACATTTTATACAATTTTATACAGTAGTTCTAGATTCTGTGACATCTAGAACTACTCTACACCATGTAATAAGGCCTTTTATTTCCTTTGCACTGCAGTCTTTAGAAACTTAGAGAAGCATATATAGTAAGTATGAAATATGCCACATTTTTGCATTTCAAATTGTAATTATATTTGTATTTCAGAATATGTGAAAGTATTTTTCTTTGTCCTACAGAAGTAGGAATCTGGGAGTTGGTAAGGGAGTAATTGGGCAATTCTTTCACACATAGTGTTTTGGTCTTGACTGGTAAATTAATTATACTTTCTGTCTAGGGTACACTTGGGGAATTTATTTAGACTTGCTCTCAGAGCTGACTTCTCAAGAGAATACAAGTCAATTATGGTTCTAGCTCTTCTTGTCTCATTAGCTACTTGAATAATAATATATTTGAATGATGGCCCAGGAGATTAGAATTAGGAAGTGCTTGTCTCATTCCCAGAAGAGCTTCTTAGATAATCCTAAGTGTCTGTTATTAGTTCAAGCTGTGCCATAGGACTAACTCAGTGGTATTCTCCTCACTTCCAGATAATCTGGTGGGGTGTAGCTTAATCCGTTTTTAATATACAAAGATCCAACTGTACTAGACATCTGAGGGTTGGCAAATTACTTTTTAAATAATCAAAATTGCTTCTAAATTAAAAGAAAATCCAAGAAGTATGTCAGTTTTGCTTATTTTTCACTTAAAATAAGTATTGTGTTCTAAAATAATTGAGTTTTAAAAGTTGTTAAAAATGACTATTTCTATGTGATCAAAATCATACCAGTGCAAAATTATTTTGTTATTCTCATGGCCATTTGCTTGATGAATAAAGTGGAAATAAGCTGTGGCCCTTCTATGAAATTATACAAATGATAATAAATTGGGTCATTTTTTGGTTAAGAGAAGTTATCGTTTTATAAAGTGTTTCCAGAATACTCGAAAAAAGAAAGGCTAAATGAAATTGAAAAAAGAGGGGCTAAGTACAATTAAAAGCCTTTCTGATCGATCCTGTGTCAGATCCCATTTGACATAATGATTTTCCTGCTCCACTCTGCAGTCAGAAGACATCCCAAACTCTTCTTAGTGACTTTCATTCCTGACAAGAGGTTAGTGACAATGTTAGAGGTTAGAGTACATTCTTTGGCCCTCAAACACAGTTGATCACTGTCCTGAGTGTCAAAAGATGAGGATCTCTTTGAAAGTTTCTCCCTATAAGTGGTTGATTACTGGCTATAGGGAGAAACTGCCTTTTCAATGTGAAAAAACAACAGTTATTTAAGAATACACAAAGTTTATGGGAAGAATGGACAGAGCTGATCAGTACTGTGCCTACAACAGGTTTACAAGGAAGTCCTACAAAGGGTGGGGAACATTTTTCTTGTGGCTGACAGAAGTTACAGCTGTGAACAGCCACATCCTTTACTCATTAGATAAGAAGGCGAGTGGAGAAAAAAGGGCAGACATACCTTTCTTACAGGAGAAATTTCATCACTCAACTTGTGAGCAATGTGAGGACAGGATATTCAAGAAAGAGGATTTGACACTCAGGACAGGCTAAATGGGAAGATTCATTTTATAAAAGCAAAATGGAAAAAAATCAACAAAAGATTGCATGGTCTGCGCAGAAGATGCGAGAAAGGTGGAGGAAAGAAAACATTTTCTACTGTAAGACAGGCAAGAGGAAGCCTGACTTCATTCTGAAGATTGCTTCAAGAAGTATCACACTCGAAAAAAAGTATAAAGAAAATAAACAAAAACACTTTATACAATATACAAAAGATAATAAAGTCATTGGGTGAGTTCATATTTATGTTTTTCCCTTTTAAAACTACAGGCTAGTTACAAGTAAACTACCAACCTCTTTGCCACCCCAAATATACAATAGGTAGGGAGTATGTGGGTGGCAGAAAAATTGGATTGGAAAGGTAATACAGTAGCCTTGAGGTCAGAATTCCTATAGGAAAAAACAAACCATATTGTAACGATATGAGCAACAGTCCCAGAAGAACATGAATGTTCCTTTACAAGTTATAGTTTTAAGTATTTATATATAAAACTCAGTAAGAAGAGCGATTAGCCTTTGAATTAATATTTATAACACATTAGAGAAAGTGAGATAAAAGAACAAAACCCAGCAGCATTTTCCAGTCTCGAAGGAGAAAGTTTTTCTGCATGATTGGAGCAGCAATTTGGTGAAGGATTTAGCTCACCTGAAGCCGTCATTTTTTACCTGGCATTACAGCTCATCTTTCACCTTATAAAATGCTGATCCTTGCTATTTGGGATATTAACCCACGTTCTCAGAAACTCCAGAATTTAGAGATAGTATGATGATTTCTCTAATTCTCTCTCAATTCTATGGTATCGTTAAATTGTGTGTTAATACCAAATAAGACACCAATACTGGAGAATCCTGGATTTTTAATAAAATGATTTCTGCTAACATTTTGTTTAGAGAATCATGAATGTTTTATATATGTTCGTGAACATTTTCCTACATAATATGGGATGTAACTATATGTTGGATTTTAGGAGTTGATAGATTGTTCCAAACATAAGAAATGAACATATTAGAGGTGACTCAACTTTTCATATTGGCCTCTTTATTGATGAGGATTACCACACAGGCAGTTACCCGGGGTGACTCATACTGATCAGCAAGAAAACTATAGCTTTGAGGATACCTTTTGCAAATTCACTGACCAACGGGAAACCTAGCTTCAATCAACACAGTTTATTTAAGGACAAAGACCTAAACTAAAATGGAAAAAAAGATTACTTTTTAAGGGATTAGTATTGTCCTATGAAAAGATATATTTAACTCATTTTAGTGGATAGCATTTGTAAAGAAATTGAGCTTATTGCAATTATTATTATTGAATAACAAAACTTCCTCTATAAATGTTTTCAGTAGATCCGTAATGGTAACCATGGCATCATAACACATGGCCTCCAATCTAATTCTTTTCATAGTTTGCAGACAAATGTCTTGGTCTATGTAGGTGCATATTTTTTATATTTTCCTTTTTGTTGTTTTCTTTTGTTTTTAACCATAGAGTTTCAAAGAAATGTGGGTGAATTTTTTTCTTATGCTACACAAGGATCTAACTGTTCTCATTCAAGTATTGTGCTGTGTGTATTATTGTTCTTAGACTTTTTGCTTTACTTGAGCACTCTGAAAGCATGCTGCCTGTGCTTCAGAATATAATGACAGTTCTCTCTAATTACACTTGGCCGTTGCTATAGACTGAATTGTGTCACCACAAAAGTCATGTTGAAGCCCTAACTCCCAATGTGTCCATATGCAGACAGAGGGAGGCAATGAAGGGTAAATGAGGTCATAAGGGTAGGGCCCTAATCCAACATAACTATAAAGGGTAGGTCTCTCTCTCTGTCGCTCTCTCTGCTGTGTGTGGACCCAAATAAAAGGTGACCATCAGGAAGCCAGGAAGGAAGTCCTCATCAGAAAATGAACTCCACTAGGCCTTGATTTAGACGTTTTGGTCTTCAGAACTATGATCAAATATTTTTTGTTCTTAAACCACCCAATCTATGGTGTTTTGCATGGCAGCCTGAACTGACTGTTATAGCAGTTTCTAATTTGGGTGCCTTGATAGGTCTCCTGGCACATTTAATAAGCCGTATCATATATTTAAATAAAAACTGATTCATTATGAATTACAGTTATTGGACCAATAGCAAGAGTGAAAAATCAACGCTTTTTCTTACAGGATAAAAATGTCTTTCAGATTGTCATTCCCATATTTAACAAAAGTTCTAAAAAATTATGTTTGTTCTATGTGTATCTATAAAATTTCAAACAGTAGTTGAATAACTATATAATAATAACAAAGACCAAGCAGATTCATTGATTTACTCACTATGTTCTAGGAGACAGAATTATAATATTTAAACTTAATGGTATGAAGCAGGTGCTGCGATTTCACTAATTTCAGAGATGATGAAATTGACCATAGATATACAAATAATGAGGACACAGGGGTTCATTCAGATGATCTTAATGTCTCATTAAATCACAAAGTATCCAGGGCTACACCTTCACTGTAGAGAAATATGGTGGAACTCATGGCACCCCTGGATAATGTGATAGTTAACATGACAGTTTTCTCTCTCTTGTCTCCTCTTTGGCAGATGGTATTTAGGCCATTTTTTTCCCCTGCATAAACACTTTTTTTCAAACTTCAGGCAGAAAGGAAAATTTGGAAAACCTACATAAGAGTTTCCAGTTTTGAATTCTTGAGGTTATACTCAGGATTAATTTGAGTAAATTTAAGGTGTTCCCAGATGAACTTTCAAGGTGTTTCTCAAAAGGGCTAAACTTACTCCTTACATATTAAGTCTTTCTAATTTATTCTCTCAGAATAATTATAATTTCAATTTTTAAAAGGTCTTACTGAAATTCCTACTTTCCCTTATAGAGAAAAAGTAAATGGGGACACAGAGTTGAGGGGAGAGAGAGAGAAAGAGAGGGAAGAGAGAACCATCTGTCTCTCTGCACTCAGGTTTCCAGAGTAAATCAATATGTCTTTCCTTTTCTTACATTTCATACTTTGTAGTGGGTCCTGGCCCAATAAAATTTCTCAGCATTTTTGAGAGTCACCAAATAAGTGCATCCAAAAATCTATCAACCCTTTTTAGGGTAAATTTCTGTCTCTCCAACTTCTCCTAGATTATTGAAATGAAGGTGTTGGAGGAACGGGGGAGGCACACCTAAGAGAATCCTCACATGGACCCAAGGAGAAAGGAAGGGAATGAATGGCTAGGAGAGACATTAGCAGCCAGCAAATGTATCCCCTTTCTTGTGTTTCCCACCGTAAATGTCTGTTGGAAGGATCAGTACCACTTGGTCCCTCATTATTTAGACATCAGTTTTCTAGCCAAGCAGGCTGTTTCCACATTTTCCCCCAAAGTCAATGTTTCTTACATCATACAACAATAGGCATTAAACAATCATTGACAAATACAAGTTCATCATGTAAAGAAAGGAGTATATGGCACCCAATGGCAATGTTTTAAGTATATCATTTCTATCAAGGGAATCATTTTCTCTATGAGAATAACCTGTTATTCTTAGGCGTTGGTAAGGACCTGTTGATTGTTATGCATTCCTTGAACGAATAAGAGGTCTATTTAGAGAGTAAAACAAGTGGCTATAGAGACATGTAAGTCAGAAAAGGCTTCCCCAGTCTCTTGATTTGTGGTGTGGATTTATCCATGTAAATAACACATGGCCATTATTACTGTGACTGTCATAAAATAATTAATAAAATTAAAATAGAAAAATATGTACTATGGAGATAAATTAATAAATGGAAAACAGATAAGGGACCAAAATGAGAAAAATATTTCAAAATCTATATTTTAAAAGAAACGATATATGATTTAAGATGGAAAAATAGAAATCAGAAAAATTAAAATTTGGGAGTAAGAAATAAAAGAGAGACAAACATTACATATAAGTTAAAAGAGGTAAAATGCTAAAAGATATAATGTTTATAACATAAAATGTGCATAAAATATGTCTTATAATATGTTACAAATATGAGCAGGTAAGATAAGAATAAGCATTGAAGATTAAAAAACATTGAGTATAGAATTCAATGCAAAATTATGAAAATAAATAAGACCAAGAGAAACCAAACACACAAATAAAAGTCACAATGATTAGACAACTAGTTAGTAAAATTTAAAAATTCTAAAAAACAATTTATATGTTACAAATCAAGATAATAAAACTTTAAAAATGTTAGTATATTAATTTGGGTATTATCAAGACATGTGAGATCTTGGCAATGTTCTGATACTGACCAGCAAAGTCATTGGCATGAACTTAATATAGCCGTCAAAAAATTCATCATAGCAGAAATTACTAACTCCATGAAAGAAGAATCTAGTCTATACCTATCTAAATACACTGATATGTGTATATTTTAGAGATTAATACTTTGAACTACATAGAAAAGAATTCTAAACTGTTAATGAAAGGTGAAAGAAAAAACAATATTTTTATTTTAGAATGAGTTGAAGTACACGTGTATGATTATCCATGTCAAGACGGTCTATCTAGTTGGGGCAGATTGTGTGTGTGTCAGAGAGAGAATGAGAGAGAGAGATTCTGTCTAGAAACTCACGAATACTTTTCAAAAATGAGACTAGTGAATATTGTGAGTCAAATATATGAGCATTTTTTTTATGGCCTTTGAGAACCTGTTTGTTCCTGACACTGGTGTGATGTCCCTTTCTGGATAAAAAAATAAATAGGTCAGCTCAGTAATTTCTGACTTCCATATTTAGCCTCTTTTGTTTTGAGTTCAGCAGTGTGGAATGATGTAGCAAACAGCCTTGAGAAGGTAGGATAATGAGTCTGCAGGAGCTATTAATACCTGCATTAGTTTGTCCCTGCAAGAGTGTCAAACTCTCGAAGAGGCAGCCAGGGGAACAGTAGATTGAGTCACAGGTCAGGAAGCTCTGTCTGGGCCGTAGTAGAGGGCACAGAAAGAGCAGATGTCTGGAGGATGAGATGTGTAGATCTGTGAACTGCTAATTGGGAAACTTCAATGTCACTCTGTAAGAAATGAAGGATCATAGATAAAAAATGCTGATTTTTACACACCTCAGGTTTGCTCTGGGCTTTTATCTCTTAGAGAGATATCAGGAGAAGACAGAATTTGGCTTTGTCTTCGTTCTTGTTTTTCACTGGCCCAGGTCTGTACAGCATCCTCCTCTGCCGTCCCTTTATGCGCCGCCTTTCTTATTGTCCAAAGACTCCTGATGCACTGAGGACCCACACGGGACCCACCCCACTCCCTTGTAACATGATGTGTTAAATCTTTACCTCTGCTCAGATTCTCAGTCCTACGTTGTGTCTGATGGCAACTGGATTTCAAAGGAAAGCAAGATCACATTAGATCATACTAACTGATAGCAGATGTCTGAATAGACGATAACATTATCTATTTCTAAACACTTCGTGAAAAACTTACATGTTAAAATGTGGAACTTTAACCCAATAAGTGCTCAACTGGTGATAATACAGTACCAGGGGAAGAAAATACCAGACATTGTGAGAAAATTTAGGGCGAGAAGTAAGGCACACAATGTAAGTAGTTATGTACTTTATCTCCAAATACATTCTTGAATGCTGGGGCTAACTTCCTAGTGTCTGGTTAAGTATTTTCTGTGATATCCCCCACTTTTGTATGAATTGATTAATGTAATGTTTTAAATACAAGATTCATCTTGGTTACTTCCTTGAAGAAAGTTTTAATGCTTATGAGCAACACGAATTATAAAAATAATCCTCATCTTCCTCAAGTTTCTTTCTAAGTCACAATAATTGCATTTCTGCTTCTCAGAGTATTGAGTTTTTGGTAGTACAAGTTCTATTTTGTTAAAAAGACAGCTATAAGCAGAGGAGAAATGACCTCTAGAGATGAAACAAACAAAACCCTGCAGAGTGAGAAAGGTGCATGCTTGTATATTTTCTATTGACTGAAGGGTCTGATGTGTAGATACCTAATACGCGTATTTATCCCTAGTCTTTGCCTTAACCTAGACTATCCCCCACTAAGTTATGAAGAAAATATATTACATAGCAGAGGTGAGATATTAACCTATCTGCTGATGTTTTTTGCTCCCCAAATTAATCTTCTTTGGCTGGGAATAGAGGGACAGTCTAGCCAAAAGTATTCAGTCCAAGGAATTTGATACAATATTGGGAAGATCCTACATTTGAATTTGAGGTGCATCTGGGGAAAGATGTCCTACAAAGGAAATACAAGACTGGGCAAACAGGTACAGAAGTAGTTTGAAGAGAACACTAGAAGCAAAAGAGCTCTGGCTTCAAAGTGAAAAATACAGAGTGGTTGGTTTGTTTGCTTGTTTATTTATTTTTGAGATAGAGTCTCACTTCATTGCCTCCAGTAGAGTGCTGTGGAGTCATAGCTCACAGTAACCTCAAACCCTTGGGCTCAACTGATCCTCTTGCTTCAGCCTCCTGAGTAGCTGGGACTACACGTGCTCACCACAATGTCTGGCTGTTTTTAGAGATGGGGTCTTGCACTTGCTCGAGCTGGTCTTGAATTCTTGAGCTCAGACAATCCCCTGCCTCAGCATCCCACAGTGCTAGGATTACAGGCATAAGCCACCGCGCCTGGTCTATTTATTTATTTTTTGAGTCAGAGTCTTGCTTTGTCACCCTGGGTAGTGTGCAGTGGCTTCACCATAGCTCACTGCAACCTCAAACTCCTGGGTTCAAGCCATCTACCTCTCCCACTGTGCAGAGTAGCTGGGACTACAAGTGCGCACCACCTCACCCAGATAATTTTTCTATTTTAGAAGAGATGGAATCTCACTCTTGCTCAGGCTGGTCTCAAACTCTTGGCCTTGAGTGATCCTCCGGCCTCAGCCTCCCAGAGTGCCAGGATTGCAGATGCAAGACACTGCGCCACACCCACAGTTTTTACTTTACAACCCTACCTAGTCCTTTTTTTTGTTTTTATGAGAGCATCAAAGAAAATAAAATATATTGCCCATCAATCACTATAAACCTAGGCCTAAATTCTAACTCTGTTCCTTACTTGAATGTAACTTTAGACAAGCGTTTTTTTTTTTTAAACTCTGTATGCTCTTATTTCCTAAAATATAAAAATATATTTAAATATATTTTCTCTGACTAGTATACATAGTCCTTGGAAGAGTTCAATGAGATAACAGACGTAGAAATTCTGTATACTAAAAGCTTATTTAAGCACACGGTTGTCATTCCTTCATAGAATTTATCTCAAGAAATAAATTTTAGTAACAATACTATTTAAACTGTTAAGTATTCATATCTGCTAACATGTTTATGTCTTATAAGAACTACCAACTCCAGTGAGCCATGAATATTTTAGTACTATTTCAGTAAATTATGTTTTGTTGGATATATGTGGTAGACTGATATGTGGATATTCATTCAGGAATGACAAATTGCTTCTATACTAAACAGGAAGTCTTTTACAAATATGGTTTCTAACAATTGTTTTCCGGAAAGTATATGTTACTGTTAGGGACTGAATATTTGCACTCCCCCAACCTTATATATTAAAGCCCTAATCACCAAAGTGGTTCTATTTGAAGATAGGCCTTTGCCGGGTAATTTGGCTTGAGGAAGTCCTGAGGGAGTCTTCATGATAGATTAGTGCCCTTGTACAATGAGGCACCAGAGACTTTGCTGGGTCTTTCTCTTTCACTCACAGAGCAGTCTCCTGAGCACACAGGAACATGGCAGTTGCCTAGAAGCCAAAGAGGCACCTTGATTTTGGACTTCCCAGACTCCAGAATTGGGAGACATAAATTTCTTTCTTCTAAGGAATGTTGTTACGGCGGCCCTAGCTAACTAGACACTTATATAAAGCTATTTTGTTAAAAATACTATTGTGTATATTTTATGAGAAGAACGTAGAAGAATAGAAACCAGATACTTAGTACCTAGAATTCAGGGGCCCTGACTTTTTACTCTATAAATTTTTACATTATCTTATTGTTTTCTAAAGTGCATATAATACCTTTCTGATTTAGGGAAAAAAACATACTTTTATTTAAGAAGGAAATCTGATTTAAAATTTTAGAAAAGAACACTGGAGTTTAGGGTCAAAATGATTGATAGCCTTCTTGATCGTTTTACTTAAAAACCACATAGCTTACGATTAGGAACGCATCTTAAACCTCAGTCCCTTCGTCAGTAAATTTTATATAACAGTATTTGCCCTATCCATCGTCTGGGAATTTCGTGGGAGAAACTAAGATGAAGCCTAAGAAAGCTTTTAGAAAGCACAAAAAGTACTTTTCATGTGTGCAACATATCTTATAGGTTAGTCACTATATGTGAAGAAAACATATTTTTGAATAAAAAAGAGAAAAACATGTCTTTAGATAGGGGAATGTCAAATAGCTGGAAAATCACAAAGATGCTTTAAAAAATGCTCTTCATTTGTAAGTAAGGAGTGGAAACGGAAGCCGTCAGCACTGGCAAATTTGTCTGGGAATAAAGAGCACTTTCCTATTATTCTGAGATATCACATATTACCAATGATAAGGTTCTTATCATCTACTTTTTTTTAAATAAAAAGCATTATTCAGATAGTCTTTCTCCAAGCTTATCTCATTTTCTGTTTTCCAATTTCTCTGTATTTCTGTCTTTGAATGAGTATTTCAGAAATTTGAGAGTGTTTCCATCCTTAGCCTCTGATCAGACTAGATTAATCAAGATCTATGGTTTCTCATCACTCTCAATAGTCCAATAAGACCTATGGACAAACAAATCTGAATTTTCCTGTGCGCAATAATAGGTGCCGTTAAAAATAAACAACACGTTTCTGTACGCTGTCTTGATTGATGCGGAATTAACATTAGCAGCGTCTGCTGGAAGGTATTAAAAACAAGCTGGGTTTGACCGGGAGCACTTTCGCTGAGTGCTTGACAGATCATTCACTTTGAAAAAAGTAGTCCCATTTTCCTGTCACTTACCTTCATTTTATTGTGGGAGTAAAAAGCTTGGTGAAACAAAGGTCATATATGGTATTACATTAAAAAAAATTGACATCGCTTTCTCGGAGGACAAGTTTTCTGTGGAATAACTGGCACCCACAGCTAAAAATAAGTTTGTCCTTGGTGTCATCATTACCGCAACAAATAGGTCATCAGACATGTGGATACTCGGTCATGAGTAGATGATCATAGACGCCCCAAACTTCACGTTTTCCACTGGCAAATTAGAGGGACAGAAAATTTTCAGGAAAGAAAATTTGTGGTTATAGGCTTTGAGTTGTCCAAGCCGATTAAGAAAAACGATAAAATCATTCTGGCATTCAGTGAAATTTCTTTCATCTGTGCTTTAAAAAAGTAAATGAAATTATACATCTCTGTCCAGATTCTCAATGTTTAAAGGGCCGGATTAATTAGATCAGAATTAAATATTTAGGTAAAACAGAAAGCTGTAAAGTCAAAGTTGAGCATTGAGAAATGAAGATGAAATTAATCCAACAAAGTCACACTTTAAAATAAAAGTGCTTTATTTGAAAGAAAAGCAATATTTTAGTTTATTTGGATGCTTGTTAGTGATTTGTTTGGTCAATTTTATTTTGTTAGCTTAACTGAAATATAATTGACACACAATAGAATTCACTTATCTAAAGTGTACAATTCAGGATTTTTTAGTATATTCCTGCTTATGGGACCTCACCACAACCTGAGAACATGTTCTTCCCCCCTAAAGGAACCCTGCACTTATTAGCAGGCAGTCAGTATTACCAGCATCTCCTACCCCCCAGTCCCGATCATTGGCTAATTTGCTATTGTATCTCCATAAATTTACCTCTTCTGGACATTTTATATATACAGAATCATACAATATGTGGCCTTCTGTGTCAGCTTCTATACTTCATATGTTTATACATTAAAAACAAAGGTTTTTCTATGTACCAGCAGCTAATTCTTTTATTTGTTAAATAATACTCCATCGTGTGGATAGAGCATATTTTATTTCTCCATTTATCAGCTGATGAATGTTTGTGTTGTTTCTACTTTTTGGCTGTCTTGAATAATGCTGCTATGAACATTTAAGTACAAATTTTTGTGTGGCCATATGTTTTCACTTCTCTTGGGTATTTAAATAGCTATAGAATGGGTTGGTCATATGGTAAATCTATGTTTAATTCCTGAGGACTGCCAAACCGTTTTCCATAGTGGCCACACGATTTTACATCCCAACTAGCAGGGAATAAAGGTCCCATTTTCTCTACTTCCTCACTAACACTTGGTATTGTCCATGTTTTTGATTATAGCTATTCTAGTGAAGTGCTATCTCACTGCACTTTTACTTCTGTAATGACTAATGATGTGGAGCATTTTTCATGTGCTTATTGGTCATATGTATATTATTAGAGAAATATCTATTTAAATCCTTTTCCCATTTTTAAATTGGGTTATCTTTTTTATTATTGAATTGTAAGTGTTCTTTATATATATGGATACAAGTCCCTTGACAGATAAATGATTTGCAAATACTTTCTCCCCAAACACTTTCTCCCAAAATACTTCCTCCCCATGTATAAGTTGTCTTTTGACTTTCTTTCTTTCTTTCTTTTTTTTTTTTTTTTTTGTAGTTTTTGGCCAGGGCTGGGTTTGAACCTGCCATCTGTGGCATATGGGGCCTGTGCCCTACTCCTTTGAGCCACAGGTGCCGCCCTGACTTTCTTAATAGTATCCCTTAATACGGAAACTTTAAAATTTTTAATATAGTCTAATCTATCTATTTTTTGTTATGTTTGCCTTTGGAGTCATACCTAGCCCAAGGTCATGAAGATTACATCTAGGTGAGTTTAGTGTTTTTACATGGGGTCTATGATTCATTTTGAATTTTTTTTTTTCTTGTACAAAAGGTCTTTATTGGTGGGAGGAGGGAGGCTGCAGAGCAGCACCAAGGAGGAGAGAAAAAGAGAAGAGGGGAGAGAGATGAGGAGAGAGTGGGGAAGAGAAGAGAGAGAGTAGAGAAGAGCGAGGGGAAGAGAGGGAAAAGAGAGAGAGCAGAGAAGGAAGGCAGAGGGAGCCATTTTGAATTTTTTTAACACATTATCTGAGGTAGGAGTCTAACTTCATGCTTTTATACGTGGATGTCCACTTGTCTTATTAGCATATTGCAGAATTAAAATTGTAAAGGTTTTTATCAATACTCTTAACATAGTTTTCATCTTTAAAGTCATCTAGCAATGCTTTATTTTAAATTGTGTATATATCTTGTTTGTCACTAAAAGTTTGTTATTCCAAGGTAAATAAAATCAAATATTACTTAACTATTGCAAAATAAAAGATAAAAAGTTTTTTTCTTCATTAGGGTTGCATGTAGATACAAACAATAATAAAGTGTCACCAATGTCTATGTCAGGACTATTAAAGAATTGAGCTATATCTATTTCTATGGTGAACAACAAATATGTTTATTTGGAACATTATGCTTGAGAATAAAGCCAGTGATAAGACAATGCTTGTTTTGGAATGGATTGCCTTTCTTTATCACTAGTATATGGTGCATTTTTTCTCATGATAAAGACCAATTCAGCTTTCAAGTTACAAAAAAATCCAAATTGATGTGGGCAAGCAAAAATAGGAGTGTATTTGTTTATGTCAGTGAAAGTATTTGTGTAGGTTTTGCCTCAGATAGAATTGACTACACAAAGATAATAATCTTCATTTTTTCTTTTAGATCTTACTTTTCTTTTCTCTCAGTTCTGTTCTGTATGAAATGTTAACTTCCAGACTAGCAAAATAGCCACTGCCAGCTATAAGCTATGCCTCAGTATTCCTAATTCATTTGATAAGTAAACATTTTTATTAATATTTTAAACAAAATTTCTACTCTTGACTGTTTCTTTGATTTGATTCTATACTCATGCCAGAACTAATTCCTATAGATAGAAAAATGTAATGACCTTGTTGGTTGGGATTGAATTACAAATTGAGTCTTGAAATCAGGTATAGACTCCATTCTATTCAAAGCTCATGTGATGGTTAATTTTATGTTTAACTTGGTTAGGCTACGATGCTCACTTATTGGCTCAAATACCAGTCTATATGTTTCTGTGAGGTACTTCTAAGATGTGATTACATTTAAATCTGTACACTTTGAGTAAAGAAGATTGCCCTTCATAACGGGACTGGACCTCATTCAATCAGGGGAAGGCTTTGAGAGCAAAGCCTGGGGTTACATAAACGGAGGAATTCTGTCCCTACACTGTACCAGGAATTTTGCATGAGTTTCCAACCTTTGGACTTGGGACTGCAACACTGACTCTCAGAATTTTTAGCCTGCCAGCCTGCTCTGCAGATTTTGGACTTGCTAGCCCCCACAATCCTGTGAACCAATTCCTTAAAATAAATTTCTCTAAATATGTGCACATCCTATTGGTCTGTTTCTCTGAAGAATCCCGTCTAATATGGCACATGACTGAAGATTAAGGGAGATGAAGATTAATACTCTAATAAGAAGAAAGGAAAGGACTATATGTTACATGGTAAAACAATGTCTATGTTGATATTGTTTTCACATATAATTTATTTTGATAGTTTAAAAATAAATTTAATAACACAGAAATTTAAAAGGGGGAGAAGAACCCTGATGGGTGTGCTATGTTTTCTCTTTGTACAATTAAGATACTAGCATCTATTAATTATTTTCTATCTTGGAAATTTGGGAAGAAACACAATCAGAAATTACACAGTATAAAACCAATGTGTTTTGATGTATACAATGATTATGGTATGTGAATGGGTATAAACTTCCTATAGATTGCCCAGAGTTGGCCTCCTGGGTTGGAAGGTGCAGAGGCATACAGCTCAGTCTTACAAAGTTTTCACTTTTTTAATAGTGGAACAGATTCCCAGGGAATCCCAGGGTTTGAACTTAGTAGATGTTGTGATGATTATTATCTAAAAAGTACTGGAAGCTTTTCTATTATGGCAATATATGTACACACATACACACATATTTGGTCTGAGTGTAAAGGAGTTCTTCCAAGTGCTAGGTGGACCTATTCGGAAGCATTTCTATAATATATAAGGAACATAGAAATATGTTATGGATAGTAAAATATAGTATGTAAACCTATGTAAAGTACAATGTAACTATCAATGCATTTTATTAAGTTAAAGATATGTAAGACATGATAACTCTTACAGATGTAAAAGTCCTTGGGACAGAGAACAGAGACATTGTTTTAATTAGAATGTCTTATTCTGTAAAGGTAGAAAAGTATTATATTACTTTGAGTTAATTTAAAAAAAACCCATATCTCAATGTCAAATCCTAAGGGAGGGAGGATAAAGATTTCTTAATCAATGGGCCCTGGCTCAGTTTCAATTGATTCTGTTGGCTCTATTCTTAGGTGGTAGTGGTATGGGTCTCATATCTATGGATTGTAATTTTTTAGAAGAAGAATAATAACAATTCCAAGGTTTAGCATTCCAAGTCAGAGTCTTGAATAGTGCCCATCCTTGGACCCCAAAACAATCTCTCAAACCATAGCATTGCTGTACTATAAAATAGGAGAATAGGTTATTATGAAAAAGACTCAATTTTCTTAATAAATATAAAAACATAAGCATGTGTGCCAAATTTAAGAAAAATATATTGTTATAATCACCCAAAAGAAATAATAATTAGCAGGGTCAGAAGTAATTGTGAAACCCTAATGGAAGATATAGGACTTGTGTGAGGTTGTTACAGTAAAGATAAAAGTTAGAGAATGTAGCGATTATTCCAGTAAAAAAGAATAGAATAAGCGAAGACATGTAGAAAGCCTTGCACAGGTGTTTCTAAGAGCCAATGAATAGACCAGACTGACTGTATGGTTGGCCACATGTGGAGAGTTTGACAGAACCCAGATTATAGAGGTCTCATCTACTAGTCCAAGGGATCACCCTGTTGGCAGCAAATTAGACAATTGCACAGGGAACTCAACTGCCATGTCTGAAGCCTAAATCCTAGTTTGCTCCTGACTAGCTCTGCAGCCTCTTCTAAACCAAGTAAATTATCTAGGTCTAAGTTTCTTCATTAATACAATGAGCAGGTTGGAATACATGATTCCTAACTTTCCAAACTTTATATGCTTTTACCTGTATAAAATTCTGAACTACCATCAATGTGAAAGTTTTAAAGCAAGAGGTGAATATAGGAAGCACTGGGTTAGAAAGGTAGGACTTATGAAAGTGTTTGAATCACTTAGAATGAACAGAACCTGCCTTCAGGGAGTTCAGGAAGGAGACAATTATTATGTAGGCATCACGAGACAAGAACCCTACCTAGAATTGTAGCTATGGGAATAGAAACAAAAGAAGGGTTGATTGTAAAAAGAAAACATTTTTGGAGATTTCAGACTTTTGACAGAATAGATGAAAGGGAATAGGAAGGTGAAATAAATCAAGATCAGTTTAGGAGTATGAGCCTGAGTAATGTGTGAAATGTCAAAAATACAGAAATGAGGAAAGCACAGGGGATGGTTTAAGGAAAAGATACCAGTGTGCTCTGTACGTGACGGTGGTCATCAGGCTCCAGAACTATGGTGAAATGTGGCTGAAAGTGGTGGATCTGAGACTCATCCACAGAGGGGCAGTGAGTGACAAGATGACAATACAGATAAGATCAGAAACAGTACAGAACAAAAATAAATGAGGCAAAATGATGATTCAAGGGTATATCCATATTTAAGCAGTCAATATGAGGGTGAAATTTAAGAAGGGAGGAGAACAGAGCTGTGTTCTGAAACTGAAGAAGGAAGTCATGTCGGTGCTGCAAATAGTTCACGCAGAGCAAGAGCAGAGACCTGGGTATTAAATAGAGACCTGCAAAAGGAGATCTAAATCAGTGACCTTGAAGATAATCGTTTTGGTAGAGAGAGAAACATAGTATCACAGTTATAAACTTAAAAGGAAGGCTTAAGGAATAGGAGACAGGGAAATGGCCAATGCAGACTCGTATTTAGCAGTTTGGATTTTGACAAGAAAGACTGTGATGAGGCTATAACTCAAAATAGAAAAGCATATATGGGCTCACAGAAGGAAAATCAGTACAAAGAAACATCACTTTAAGAGAGAGAATAATTAATTGAGAAAAGGAATGTGGTGGAACCTAATATGAAGAACACAGGTGTGGGTAGAATAAGATCCCTTTCCTATAAATACGTGTTGAGGTAGAGAGCAAAGTTGCTTTTAGAGAAGTTAAATAGAGATGTGGGTTGCATAAAGAATTAATCCACACATTTGAATCATTTTGAAACTTATTAAGCATGCATTATATTTTAGGAATCATGATAAGTGCATTCTACGTGGAACTTAATTCTCCCAACAGTCATATAGTGTAAGTAATATTTTAGGGGATATCTAACATTTTACATATGAAAAAACTAAGGCTTAGCATTGGGGCAACTTATCTGAGGTCACAGGGCAAAGAAGATATGATCAGATCCCAGGCTTGTCTAACTGCATCTCCTTAATCTTTTTCATTAATTAAAAGAGGACATTATTTGCTGAGATTAGGAGAGAGTGTAGCATATATGTGTGGACAAGGTTTGTGACCGATTTTGATGTATATGAACATAGTACTGGGAGGAAATAAAATTTGTAAGCTTATGTTAATTATTTTTATTCCTAAATTTCTATCTTGAACAGAGCTGGGAAAACAATGATATGAATGAAGGTTTCTTGAGGCGATGCCATACTTATATGAGTCATAGTTTTGCCCTTGTCCACTAGGGGGCAGCACACAACAACATATGCAACCATTCACTCTGCAAATAACACAAGTCAAAACCTTTCAAAGACTGGGCTGCATGCAAGTACTGAAAACAATGAACTTTTATTGGCCCTGCCTTAAGGAAGTATTTAATGAAGTAAATGGATTACAGTTTGGATCTTTAACGACCTATGTTGTCAATTCTATTTGAGAATCATAAGGGAACTTCTTAGAAATCCAACTGATTTCTAAGATTTTGATTTTGATCATAGATAAATATCAAAATCAAATACATTTCAATCTAAAATCAAATACAAACATAATCCCTAAAATTTAGAATAGTAAGAGGAATCTTGCAAAATCAATACTTGGAAATAGATGTATTAAAGATTTTCCAGCATTTACAACTTTGAAATTTGAACAAAAAAAAAAGTTGCTATTTGGCATCGACTATATAAAAGAGAACATGATAATACTACCAGATGGAATTTGCTTTTTGTATTTAGAAGGCCACAGGGCCAAGGCAAGCAGTTTTTGTTATAAATATGACTCATCCCACATTTGGTTCACATCACTGCTATTACATTAAGTCCTTAGATTCAAAAATCATTTTTGAGTTAAATAGTATAAATTTTTTTCCCTTTATTTTATGAGGCAAAGTATCACTCTGTCACCCAGGGCAGAGCACAGTGGGATCAACATAGCTCACAGTAATCTCGAACTCCTACTCCCGCTCCACCTTCTGAGCAGCTGGAGCTCCAGGCACGCACTAGGCTTTGCTTTTGGCTTTTTTTAAAAAAATTTTTTGTAGAGATGAAACTTCTACTATGTTGCTCAGGCTGGTCTCCAACTCCTGCGTTTTCCTTCCAAAGGGCTAGGATTATAAGTGTGAGCCAGTGTGCCTGGCTTGATGATATGATTATTAAAAAAAAAAAGAAGGAAAATCATGTTTTTTCTTGGTTCCTAGGAAACAGACTAAAACTGTAGACATGGAAGAGAAACACAAACCATCTAGTGACAAAGGTTGTTGGTTAAAGCTAAAGGAACATTAGGTTTCAAGGCAATCTTGGATCTTTTTACTTAAAAAATACAAAACTTAAACATTAAAAACATTTGCTCTAGCTATAGAGTGTTCAGAATTATCTGTAGGAAATAAAGTTACTGTTTTTTGAATGGCTGGGCTCAGTGGCTCACACCTGTAATTCCAGCACTTGGGAGGTGGAGGTGGGTGGACTGCTTGAGCTCACAGGTTTGAGACCAGTCTGAGCCAGAGCAAGACCTTGTCTCTAAAAATAGCAGCGCACTGTGGCAGGCACCTGTAGTCCCAGCTACTTGGGAGGCTGAGGGAAGAGAATTGCTTAAGTCCAAGAGTTTAAGGTTGCTATGAGCTGTGATGCCAGGCACTCTACTGAGGGCTACAAAGTAAGACTCTGTCTGAAAAAAAAAAAGTGAACATTTTTTTAAAACAAAAAAAATATAGTTTTGAAACACTAAACAACATTTCTATGTATGCCATTTAATTAGTAGATATTATTTTATAGCTAAAAAAAGGAGACTTTAATAGATTATTTACTTTTTCCAGCATCATATAGTATCCAGTTTGATATTAGAATTCAAACACAGGTCTAAATAACTCCAGATTTTATGATCTGTCCAAAATAATACACCACTTCGATGCCATGATCATAATATAATTATTTGAATGCACATATATAATGCTGTGTAATGAGTTAAGAATCCTGAAAAGGATTGAGAGCAATAGAGGTCTTAGAAGATAAGCAAGAAAGTAGATTACCTTCTCAACTCAAAAGTTTCTCTTTTTCCTTCTCTTCAGTATGTTTCAGAAGATAAGCCCTGAAGATAAGCCCTGGTGGGATGGTGCAGATGGATTCTACCTGTGGGAAGTGTCTATCATCCAGCAAAATGATAAAGGAGCTGTGTATTAAACTTTCTGGGCATGTCTTCAGTTAGACTACAGAGGCCTGATGTGTCATCAGGAGGAGAAGCACAGAATAAGACAGAGAGAAAGACGAGGAGGGTTGGAGAGAAGGGAGAGACAGAGAGAGGACAGCCTAAAATTAACTGGAAAATCTTCAACTCATTCTATTAGGGCCTCCCTTACTCCTTACCACCACTATCACCACCACAAACACCATTAAGAGATAATTGACTTCTGAGAAACAGAAATCCAGAGAGATGCCCACATGATAATAAAAACAAGAAGTCTAACTGTAAATGAAGAAGGATCTAGACATGTAAGACCCTTCATGTGAACTAATTTTGTGATTACATGGCCCAAATTTCCTTGCAGAGCTAACTCTAGATATTGACAACATGAAAATATTAACCATTGTTAAGTCTTTTCCGCCAAAAGAACCCTTTTACGGACCCATGCTGTATATGATGGAAGGAAACTCTGTCGAGCAGAGACAGCTACTTGTTCAAGTAAACACCAAGCAGACGGAAGGGCCAGGGCGCATTTTCCTTTGGACAATATTACTCCAGAGTTGTTCCACTTTGAAGAAGCACATCATGGGTTAAAGCAAAATATGATAAATTAAGGAATAAGCAAAATGATTTCATTCCTACTATTAAGACTTTTAATTCTCCCATTACCTAATTTATTTTATAATTTGTCATCCTTTCATGAAGCTCTTCTAATTTCAGATATCCTCTTACGGTATGTTCAGTCATAGGGTCTCTTCTCATTACTCATTCTGAATGAAATGATTGCTTTTCTTGCTGTTAGGAACGGTTCTTGGTTATGGATTTGGTATGGTGTGTGTGTCCAGGTGCTCCCAACTCACTCTGAGCACAGTGACTTTCATGTGTTCTCATTAATGGCAATTCCCACTCCTCTCACATCTGCAATTAGAGCCATTGAAAACACTTGTTTTTTCTTTACCATTTTCCTTTTCTCATTTTGATTTCATCTTGCATTGTTCCAAAAAACAAATCTACATCTTTATTTTTCAAGCTGATGATGTGGCACATATTCAGTGGCTCCCACATCTCTGGGTACGACCTAGATGAAGGCTCAAAACCGACCTTCCACATTTGCATTCCATATACCCTGCGTCTATATTGTTATTTTCCCCAGATGTTTGATAATTGCTCCCATTCTCTGTCTTACAAAAGAATACCCTATAATATTAATTAAAAGCAATCTTTTGCTTGGATCAGCTAGACTAACATATGACAAACAAAAACCTCTTAAATAATAACAAGACCAGAATATTCTTCCAAACTTGGGGGGAGGCAGAGTATTGGGAAAGGCACGATCAGCCTGCACCTGTAACAAACTGAAAGACATGTTAGTAATTGTGAAAGGTTGGCTAAAAGTTCATAAACTTCACAACAAATAAGAAAAAAATTTATAGTTTGCATTTTTTTCTTTTTAAGACAGAGTCTCACACTGCTACCCCAGGATAGAATGCTGTGATATCATAGCTCACAACAACCTCAAACTCCTGGCTTAAGAGATCCTTCTGTCTTAGCCTCCTGGGTAGCTGGAACTATAGGAGCCAGCCACCACACCTGGCTAATGTTTGCATTAATATAGGAAGCTTTTTTTTGGAGACAGAGTCTTACTTCGTCACCATTGGTAGAGTGCTGTGGCGTCATAGCTCATAGCAACATCAAATTCCTGGGCTTAAGCAATTCTCTTGCTTTAGCCTCCCAAGTAGCTGGGACTGCAGGAGCCCACTATGACACCTTGCTATTTTTAGATATAAAGACTCTCTCTGGTTTACGCTGGTCTTGAACCTATGAGCTCAGGCAATCCACCTCCCTTGCCCTCCAAAATGCTGGGATTACAGGCATGAGCCACCATGCCTGGCCAATATAGGAAGCTTTTTAATCTGATTGAAGTATTTATTTATGTAAAATCATGCTGCTAAAAGGTTGGGATTTAGAATTGGGAAATGTAGTTATTAAGTTTTTAAATCTGCAATCAAATCAAATTAAATGCAATACAATTAAGTAACTTTTATATGTATTAAAAGTTTATTATTAACTAATTAATATTAAATAGCCACAAGAACTAAATTGATCATCCACACAATCCAAAAACACAGGTTCCAGCATCATTAGAATTCTACAAATAGGAAACTGAAAGTCCGAGAATATAAAGTAAATTAGATAATACAAACAAATTAAGCCAAGGCCAAAAGGTCATTGTGAAAATATACAGTTCAGTCAAAGGCGTAAGAAGGTAAGTCTGCTCCCAGGAGGGGAGAGCGATGTCTCTATCTTTATTACTTTGGAATGTTTTTATTATTCTGTGGAATTAATAGAAGTATATGAATTTCCTCCAGATGAATTCTCTATCTTTCCCTAACTCTCTGCTTATACAAGCATTCCTAAAAAGATAGTTGTGGAGCAAATTGACTATTAATGCCTGGATTTTGAAAAACATAGGAGGTTCATGGAGAATTGTCTCCCTAAAAATAAGAGTTGGAATATCCCCAAGCTATCCATCAAGGGACGACTGAGTTCAAAAAATTATGGACGTTTATAAAGTTTGTGTTATACCTACTCTTGAGAATGTATACTAGGCTCCAGATCCTATTTCTGATGATTTAGCAGGGCTGGCTACAGGACTTCAGTAGATATAAAGTAGGTATAGAATATTAGTAGACATAAAGACCAGTTCAGGTGATAAACTAAGGATATTACTAGTTTTCAGGTATTTCAAGAAAGGTAAGGTCTATGAAGCATAGAGAAAAAAAAGATGCATCATCAACAGGAGAAAAATAGAGCAAGACAGAGAGAAAGACAGGAGAGAGGGTGGGAGGGAGAGAGAGAAGGAAAGGGCAGCATAAAATTATATGGAAACAACTTCAACGGGGTCTATTAGGGCCTCCCCTCCTTCCTACCACCACTGCCCACAACCACCACACATACCAATAAGAGATAATTGGCTTCTGAGAAATGAAAATCTAGAGAGATTCTCAAGTGATAGTAAAGACAAGAAATCTATCATATTAATTGTAAATGAAGAAGGACACAGACATGTAAGACTCTCTCATGAACTCATTTTGTGATTACATGGCTCTTAGTTCCAAATTTCTATGCAGAGTTAACTCTAGTTATTGCCAATGTGAAAATATTAATCATTCTTAAGTCTTTCCTGGAAAGAGAAGAGATCTGTGATGTATATCACAGAAGGATTTTCTGTGGAGCAGAGACTTCTACTTGAATTTCCAGGGCCAGAGTACTATTATTATAAGACCTAAGCCACTTTTAAAAGGCTGCATACAGTATAATGACAGCTATATGACATTCTGGAAAAGGCAAACCTATAGAGACACTAAAAGAATGGATGGTTGACAAGTTGCGGGGGAGAAACAAACAATTAGGGCACAGAAGTGGAGGGCAGACTACTTTCAAAGGCAGCAGGTGGGGAGAAGAAGGTCGTGAACAGACAGGATTTTTCTTTCTGAATAGTAGCTGTGATTTCCTTTTAGGGTTTTACTGCGTGGATGTGATTCTGCTACAGAAAGTTCCAGTTTATTCACTACAAGCAGAATCTCATAATTGTTTTTTTCTTCCTAGTTACTTCACGTTGTACTAATCAGTAGAATATTAAAATCACCTTCATTTGTGACTGCCTCCTCAACATTTCTTTTTCCTTTAATCATCGTTTCCATCTTGGAAAACTTCTAACTTTATAACAGAAAATAAATGAGTGGATAGACATTCCTTTCATTCCTGTGCACTTTGGTAAATAACCTCCTTCGAGTTAAGTTCTGTTTGAGACATGGAAAATATACCACTCACAGCAAAGCAAAATGCGCATACTGGGTGTTTTAATTCATTCCTGAATTTCCACCCTCCTTCAGTATAATGGTTCTTGGAGTTTCTCTCCTGCCACTCATCTCCTTCTCTATATATTCGCTTGCATTTCGCTTTCAATTAGCAAACTAAGTGGCAATTTCATCTCCTTTCCTCTGTGTAGAATATATTTGCCCATCCTTTATAAAAAAATGTAAGTGATTAAGGCAAGTTATATACTTTGATTGTTTTACCTCTCTGTTTGGAAATTTATTTTAAAAGACTTTTAGTTGAAAAAATTAATCTAACACACCGATTATTTTAAAGCCAAATCAGTCTTTCAGTAAATAATGATAGGGATGTCTTTGTGCATTACTTGAACTAGTCTACCTTCACTAGGACTGAAGGCAGACTGTTCAGAATTAAAACAGCACATTGTGTATCATTTTCTAATCATGTGATGGCGATGACTATGGAATTTAGAACAGTGTATCTTCATGATTTTGACTTAATCTGAATTTCTGTTCAAATATTAATTTTATCTCCAATATTTTGCATCATTCTCATCAATGAATGCATTTAGTTAGATGAAGATATTGAGTGAAAACTGAATAAAAAGACATCCTTCTCAGGTAACTTGCCCTTATATTCAACTGAGAACCATTGGGAAGTATGAATCTCAGGACCTGTACGGAGCACTTCAGATTCACTCTCATTCAAATAACTTTTTACATGAGCAAATTCTGTTTGAGAGAAGTTGAATTATTTCTTGGAGGTTAAGTTGTTTAAAGCATAATAGAATAGGGTGAATCTTTTGGTGAAATTAAGTTACACGCTCACCAAAGAGGGGGAGACAGAATGCCAGGACGGGAGAGACAACTTTGAACATGCTGTGGGGAGGGACAGGGCTTCCGAAGTTTTGGTGGGGTCTGCATTACAGAACGGTCAGTAGCTTCACTGACAGAGAGGCTCATGGGGTACTTAACAGAAAATAAACGAATGTAAAGGAAGTTAGAAGGATGACTAAGAAAGTAGAAAAGACGGCTCTGCTGTTTTAAATTTGGAACAAATTGTATCTGAAACATTGATTGTCATTTGAAATCAACACTGTCGTCTCTCTCTTCTCAAAAAGAGAAAAAAAGGTGTCAGGTGGTGCTCACTGCCACCATTATCCCCTTATCGTTAACTCAATTAATTTGTGACTATGACTTTGTCATTACTGTCAGCTGCATCTCTTTGCCAAAGCTTTTTTTGTCAATGACATCTGTGTCGTTAATTCCAGTGGATATTTTCCAGACCTCATCTTAGTCGACCTTTTTTGCATACTTCACATAGTTCATTGCTCTTCTTTGATTTTGAAAAATTATCCCAGGCCTCGTCATTTCACATTGCCTAGTGATGAATCCTCCTTCTTTTATTTTTCTTTCCTATTTGGTCTCCTTTGTGATAGCCTCCTTTTTGCTAAGAATTGCTATTGTTCTTCAAGGTCATATCCAGTGGTCTCTTCCCTTCCCCTTTTATATCCTTAGCCGTTCTCTGTTACACCCACTGTTTCTGTCACTGTCTAGACGGGGTGATTCACAAATGTTTATCCGTCCGGAGTTCTCTGAGCTGCAGACCTGAATTTCCAACTGCCTACTCACCCTGCTAGGCTCTGTCCAAGGCCTTGAACTGATCATGTTCAAACCCCTCTCCTGAACCCTTCCTCTGTCCTTAAACCTGACCCTCTCTTACTATTCCCGATCTCAGCCGGTCACAACTGTCTCTGAAACTTCTTTCTGCTACAGCCCACTACCCCCTATCACATTTACAGTGATAAATTAATCACCAGGATATGTTCCTTCGGCCTCTGGAAGACATTTTACATCCATCTATTTATTTATTCTCTGCTGTTAGCATCCTAATTCAGTTTATTCTTATCTTTCTCGTAGGTACAGATACATTCTTTCTCTTCTTTGTCATTTCTCCATATCACAGCCAAAGTAATATTTTATAGTTGCAAATCTTATCATACTATCACACTACTGACCACTTATTTTTAAAAGAAAGACAAAACTTCTTTTTTCTTTTTTTTTACATATGCAATCATAATTATTTTTATTGTTTTAGGTTCATTGAATATACAAAGAATTAGATTACACTGTTTGCATTTCTTAGGTAAAGTCCCTCTTATACTTGGGTTCCACCTTCAATGGGTGTGCCATACACTATAAGCCCCAGTCCCCTGGATCCTCCCTTCCCCCTCCCTCTTTCTCCCATCCCCCCACCATGAATTGATTTGTTTTTTTAGAGACCCTGAACAGCCTGATCTTTTCAGCATCTCCTCACTCTATTCTCTCCCTTCCTCTTTGAGCTCTAACCATGTCTGTTTTTTTTTTTTTTACACACTTGTGGTTTTTCTCACCTCAGGGCTTTTGCACAGATACTTCTATTGCCTAAAATAGTTCCCTTCTTTTATATCATTATTAGATTCTCAACCTCAGCTCAAGTTTGTTTACTCAAAAAAAAAAAAAAGTATGTTATGAAGGCAAGGGACATGATTCTTTATGTACACGGCATGTGACAGCTAAATCATACTTCATAAACAAAGCATGTTATGAAGGCAAGGGATGGGATTCTAGATTCATGTGATCTAGCTGTCACATGCCATGTACATAAAGAATCCTATCCCTTGCCATCGTAACCTGCTGTGCACTTTATATGTAATGTGTTACCACTTTGTATAAACAGCTTTCTCTTTCCTAGACTGGCAGTTCCCTGAAGGCGGAATTCATGCTTGTTTTTGCTCATTATTGCAGCTGCCTACTTTTACATGGTGCCTATTCTGAAACAGGTGCCTAATATGTATTGAGTGAATGATGAATAACTGAATGACTTAATATGCTCAAAGTTAGAAATAAAGCCTTATCACGTAATTCCTCTTAAGATACATAGTGTATTTCCTTTATGACAATAGACCATTTTGAAAATAGGCACATATTTTATCTACTCTTGTTTCCCTTATATGTCTAATTTGGACTGTAGTAAGTGCTTTGTTCACATTTAAACAAAAACAATTTAAGTGGAAATAAAATTTAATGTAAATCAGTATTTCATTTAAATGTGTAAAGGAATCTCACCCCTGCTACCTCATCATGAGAATCATAAATTCTTGGGTATTCTTCAGAGCACCGGAATCATGGTAGAAATCCATAATCTGCATTTTTAAATAATCATCTCGGGTGTTAGAAAGGCAGGTTTGATAAATACTGGTTTAATATAGCTAATATGTTTATATGAGCAACAGACCTAGTGATAGGAAAACAACAATGATATTCACACGTCTTCAAGAAACTGTTTTCTTTCATCTTATCTTCCTTTTTTCTATCCTTAGTTTATGTTGATAGCATCCAAAATAAAAATCAGGTTTATTTAGGATAAACATTAATGTTGCCTTCTTCTTTTTTCCTGATTCATAAGTGCACAGTGTGTTTTATCTGCCTGGTATTTTATTTTATTATACTTTATTTTATTGTATTGTATTTTATGGGTTTTTTTTTGAAAATTTCAAATTAATATGAGGGTATAGATGTTTAAGTGTTTAGGTTACATTGTTTTCATTTCTAAGGTAAAGTTCAAGTTGTAGTTGAGCCCTTCACCCAGGGAGCATGAGAAAAACCTTCAGGTTGTGACCTTAGGTGAGATCCCACCAACCACTTTACCTCCTTCCCTTCTCTCACGCTCTTCTACTCTCCCCCTCGATAGACTGTACTTGTGTTTTTTCTTTCATGTGGATGTGTAGTTGTTTTTATATTATTTCATATTAGTATTGAGTACATTAGATACTTTCTTTTCTATTCTTAGAAATACTTTACTACAAAGAATGTGCTTCAACACCATCCAGGTAAACACGAAAGATGTAAAGTCCCCATCTTCTCTAGTGGCTGAATAGTATACACATGATATACACATACCATAGTTTGTTAATCTATTCATATGTTTATGGGAGCTTGGCTCTTGTCAATTGAGCCACAATAAACATTCCAGTGCAAATGTCCTTGTGGTAATTTTTTTTTTCTTCTGGGTAGATACCTAATATTGGGATTGAGGGATAAAATGGAAGGTTAACTTTTTGCTCTTTGGGAATTCTCCAAACTTATTTTCATAGAGGTTAAATTAGTTTGCAATCCCAGCAGTGCAAAAGTGTTCCTTTCTCTCCATATCCACACCAGCATCTACAAATTTAGGATTGTGTGAAGTGGGCTAATCTTACTGGAGTTAGGCTATATCTCATGGTGGTGTTGATTTGTATGTATTTTTCTGAACATCAGGAATAATGAGCATTTTTTCATGTGTTTGTGGGCCATTCATCTGTCAACATCAGAGAACTTTTGTTCAAATCCCTTGCCCACTTATAAATGGGGTTGTTTGCTCTTTTCTTATTAACCGGCATTCTCTGTTATTCTAGTTGTCAGTCCGTTGTTAGATTTGTAGCATGCAAAAATATTCTTCCATTCCAAATGCTGTTTGTTTGCTTTAGTTGTGGTACACTTAGCTGTGCAGAAGCTTTTTAGCTTGATCAAATCCTATTTATATATTTTTGGTGTTGCTACAGTTGTCTGGGGGGGTCTTGTTCATAAAATCTTTTCCCAGGCCAATACTGTCAAGCTTTTCCTTACACTCTCTTCTAGAATTGTTATTGTTTCGTGTCTTAAATTTAATTTTTTTATCCAGCAACAGTCAATTTTGTCAATGGTGAGAGGTGCAGGTTCAGTGTCAGTCATTAACATGTGGCTAAACAATTTTCTCAGCACCATTTACTAAATAGAAATTTATTTCCCCAGTGCATGCTTTTGTTTGGTTTATCAAAGATCAAATAGTGATATGTGGCTGAGTTTATCTTTAGATTCTCTATTCTATTCCATAGGTCAATATCTCTATTCTTGTGCCAGTACCATGCTGTTTTGATAACTATAGACTTGGAGTATAACCTGAAGTTTGGTATAGTGATATCTCCAGATTTGTTTTTATTTCTAAAAATAGTATTGTCTATTTGAGTTTTTCTGGTTCCATATGAAATAAAGTACTTTTTTTTTCAAGTTCTTCAACATGTGATATTAGTGCTTTAATGGAGATTGCATTAAATCTGTAGATTGCTTTGGGTAGTATGGACATTTTAACAATGTTGATTCTTCCCAGCCAAAAGCATGGTACGTTCTTCTATTTTTCTTTGGGGTTTCATAGTTCTCTTTATAGAGATTTTCACATTGTTCATTAGATATATACCCATACATTTCATCTTGTTTGGAGCTTCTGTAAAAGATATAGAGTCTTCAATTTTATTCTCAGATGACTGTTCATGGAATACATAAAGGCTACTGATTTATGGGTGTTGATTTTGTGTCCTGAAATGCTACTATATTTCTTTATCACTTCTAAAATCTTTGTAGTTGAGTCATTAGGGTTTTCCAGGTATAGGATCATGTCATCCACAAAAAGCAAAAGTTTGACCTTCTCTGTCCGCATTTGAAAACCGTGTTCTCTCTCTCTTGCCTTATTACATTCACTAGAAATTCCAGCACTATGTTGAATAGCAGTAGTGATAGTGGACATCCTTGTCTGGTTCCAGTTATAACAAATGCTTTCAGTTTTACTCCAGTCAATCTAATATTGGCTATGGGTTTGTTATAGGTGGTCCCTATCAGTTTAAGAAATATCCTATCTATGCCTATTTTCTTAAGAGTTCTTATCTGAAAAGGAAGCTGTATTTTGTTGAATTTTCTACCTCAATTGGGAGGATAATATGCTTTTTTGGTTTTGCTTTTATTTATTTGGTGAATTACATTTATATATTTTCATAAGTTGAACCAACTTTACATCCCTGAGACAAAACCCACCTGATCATGATGTATAATGTTTTAAATATGTTCCTATACTCTGTTTTGCTGGGATCTTATTTAATATTTTTGCACTGATATTCATTAAGGATATTGGTCTATCACTTCCTTCTTTGTTGGCTCTTTTTCTGGTTTTGGAATCAGGGTGATATCTGCTTTGTTGACCATGTTGGGGGAGGAGTACTAACTTCTCTACATTTTGTAATAAGTTGTGTAACATATGTACTAGTTCCTCTTTAAAGGTTTGGTGGAATTCTGGTATGAAATCATCTGGTCTGGGCCTCTCTTTTTTGGAAGACTTTGTATTTTTGATGTATTTTCAGTGCTTGATATAGGCTTACTCAAAATTTCTAATTATTTCTGGTTGGGTTTAGGAATATGGTGTGATTCTAGACATTGGTCCTTTTCCTTTACCTTTTTAAATTTTTTAGTAGAGGTTTTTGTAGTAATCATTGAGGATCTTTTAGATTTCTCTGATAACTGTTATTTCCCCCTTTTCATGTCTGATTGAGGTTATTGGAAATCTTACTTTCTGTTTCTTGTTATTTTGGTCCAGTGTTTATCAGTTTTAATAATCTTTTCAAAGAACAAACTTTTTGTTTCACTGATCTTCCAAATGATTCTTGTGTTCTCAGTTTCATTTAATTTTGCTCTGAATTTGGTTGTTTCTTTCTTTCTTCTGGGTTTGGGGTTGAATTTTTCTGTCTTTGCCAGTAAATTGAGATGGCCGTTTAGGTTTCCAACTTACCATATTTCTATTTTCTTGATGAAGGCATGTAATCTATAAATGTTCCTCTAAGAAGGAACTTTGCAGTATCCCACAGGTTTTGACAGTTCATGGCTTTATTATAGTTTTGTTTCAGAAATCTAATCATTTCTTTCTTAATGTCATCCTTAACCCAGCTATCATTCAGCCTAAGCTTATTTAGTTTCCATGACGTTATGTGGGTATGAAGATTTCTGTTGGTGTTGAGTTCAACTTTTATTTCATGATGGTCCGAGAAGATACAAGTAATAAATTTTAAATCTGTTGAGGTTAGATTTGTGCCCCAAGAAATGATCAGTTTTAGAGGATGATCCATGAAAGAATGTGTACTCAGTTTTATTAGGATGAATTTTTCTGTATATGTCTGGTAAGTCCATTTGTTCTAGGATGTTGTTTAAATCTATTGTTTTGTTGTTTAGTTACTGCTTAGAGGATTGTCCAGTTCTGTAAGAGCAGTTTTGAGATCTCTAACTATTATGGGACTAGAAGTCATCATTGTTCAGACCATATAGGGTGAATTTTATGAATCCAGAAGCATTTAGGTGGGTGCATAAATGTTAAAAATTGAAATTTCTTTATATTGTATGCTTCTCTTACCCAGTATGTAGTGTCCATTCTTGTCTTTCCTTATTTTTGTTGGTTTAAATCCAATTATATCTGCAAATAAGATTGTTACCCCTGCTTTTTCTAATTTCTGTTTTCCTGGAAGATTCTTTTACATCCCTTCACCCTGATCTTATATTAACTTAGGTTAGGTGTGTTTCTTGGAAACAGCATATACTGGGTTTGAGCTATTATATCCAGTCAGCCAGTCTGTGCCTCTTTCTTGGTGAATTCAAGCTATTCACATTTATTGAGGAAATTTATATGTATGGGGAAGTCTTGTTCATTTTATTTTGTGGAGGGCTGGGGTTGTGTATTACCGTTGGCACCATTATGGAAGCTAGGCTTTAATTTTGGAGTGTGTTTACTTTGATGATGAATCATCATATTGGTCAGTATGAAGAATGGGTCTATGTACTTCCTGTAGAGCTGGTCTAGTTGTGGCAAATTTCCTCAACATTTACATGTCAGTAAAATATTTGATTTCTCCATTACAAATGAAACTCAGTTTAGCAGGATACAGGATCCTGAGCTGAAAATTGTTTTGTTTAAGATGATTAACGAGTGATGACCACCCTCTTCTAGCTTGATTTAACTGAAAGGTCTCCAGTCATCCTAATATTTTCCCCATTGTAAGTAAGACTTATTTTATGCTTGGATGCTTGAAAAATTTTCTCTTTCATATTGACTTTGGGGAAGTTTATTACAATGTGTCTAGGAGATGTTTTATTTTGATTGAGTTGTACTGAGGTTCTGACATTCGCTACTATCTGAATTTCTATGTCTCTTGTAAGACTTGTGAAATTCATCACCCTGATGTCTTGAAGTAGAGCTTCAGTGCTTTTAGGGTCATTTTCTTCCCCTCCAGGAATCCTTATAATTTGAATGTTTGATCTTTTGGAGTAATCCCATAAATCTCTCAGGGAATATTCTACTTTTGTTCTCTTTTTCTCTGCCTTTTTGAATAAATGGGTTAGTTCAAAAGTCGTATTTTCAATTTCTAAAAGTCTTTCTTCTCTATGCTCAACTGTTACTGAGGCACTTTTCTGCATTTTGAAGCTCTTTGGCTGTGTTTTTTGATACTTTAAGCTCTGCTATTCCTTTCCTAATTATGTCCAGATCCTGAGTATAAGCCCAGTATGTTAGGACTTTGTCCTTAATTACACTAATTTCCTGAGATAATTTTTGAATTTTTTTTTTTTGGTCTTCTTTTTCCATCTTATCCTCAATTCCATCCATCTTATGTGCCATCCATATTCTGAATTCTATTTCTGACATTTCAATGATTTCTTTATGAGTGGTATTTTCTGCTGTATCTCCCTTTTAATCTCTTAGGGGAGATGATCTGCTCTGATTTTTAGCATTGCCACCATTCTTCTGCTGGTTCCTCCCCATGTGTAATTTCAGCTTATTTTTTTATATTAATTATAGTATTTAGCTGAAATGTTAGGTTATCCCCAAATAGTTAATTGAGAGATAAGCTAATTGGGGACCCTTAGGAAGTATCCCACAGATCTATTTAACAACTAAAACTGATGTTTGAGGCCAGATCTGGAGGCTCCAGGAAATGGAGTTTACTATCCCTTCATGGATAAGCTGGAGATTGTGCTTGTGGCCTTTTCCCCACAGCCTTTCCCTGTCAAGGCTGCAGCACAAGAGTCTGTGAGGGCCAGACCTTGCTTAGATAGTACAAATGATTCTTCCCTGGTGTCAGCCTGTCCCCCAACCAGTTTAAAGGAGCTGTCATATTTTTTATTTCACTGGAGTCAGCCTGTCACCGGATAACAACTGGAGTAGGGAAATTTGGGGATAAACTTACTTTTCCTACCCCATAATGCCAGCTCCCCCTTAAACAAACAAATTAAAACTAGCCATGAACCTGTGGCCACCCAACAAGGCAGCTGAAAGAGGGGAAATTGCCAACAGTTCTGAGTGAGTGTTAATGTTCTCACTCTGAGGGTTCATGCTCTGGGGCCAAGCACCCTGTGCAAACAAGTTCAATGAAGCTGCAGTATTTTCTCACAAAGTCCTGACTACAGACTTGGTAAATTATAGCCATCACCTGTGGCTAGGGGTTGGTGGGATATTTGGTTCCTGGACCTTCCCAGGGAAGGTTGCTTGAGAATAGCCCTGTCTCTCTCTAAGTTGTTAGATGGGGAGTTGGGGGTCCCCGGGTGTAGGCATTGGGAAGAGCCTCTGCAGAAAGCAGGAGAAAGGTCCCCCTTGCAGGAGAGAGACCCAGCAGAGACCACCCCAGGCAAAGTTAGTGCTGTGGTGCCACTGTTTTCTCTCATAGCAGGAGGTTGGGCACAGCCTGCTTAGTAGCCACCATGATGTAGAGATCTCTCAGAGATCTTACCAAACACACCAGCCACTATAGGGCTCAGTCCATCAGGCAACTGGGGGGGGGGCAGGGAAGGGTGTGCTGTGGGCTCAGGACTTTGGAATGAAAATTTGTTCATTTTGGCACCTGCAAGTGGAAATTCCCAGGTGCAAGAGAAATGGGACCTCCAGGCTCTCTCATGTGGGGTGAGATGAGAGGACTTTTATTCCTGGCTCACTGGTGGAAGCCACCAGGCAGCTTCCTGGTTGGAAGAGGGATCTCCCCTCCCCTTCAGCACCAGCCACCTTCTACTTGATCTGTACCTGACCTTGGTTATCTTTCTTCCTCTGTCTTGCCCTTTCACTTTGTTTCAGTGGGAATGATGTGCACTTTGATTTCTTCTCCTTGTGCTTAACTCCCCACTTTCCACTTCTGTGAGTTTACTCCAGTCCAACTTTTTTCTTTCTGGACAAGAGCTTCCAGCAAAAGTTGCCTCTAGTTGGCCATCTTTCCCCTCCCCCTGACCAATTGTTTCTTTCTTTCTTTCTTTTTTTTTGCTAAGGGAAGAACTATGTTTGTCCTTCTACATAGTAAAGAAATTGTTATTTATGTTATGAGCTAGGAGATACACTAGTTAGGGTTGAATGTTGTTAGTGTGTTTGTACCTAACAATATGTGATTTATCCTAATCCATTATAGTTCAGTTGTGTCTCATACAATTTACTGTATATTCATTTGGGAAATCTCAACCTAAGTTATAACATTTTTCTAGGTTCAATGATGTGGGTTAAATTGCCTGGAAAATAGCTAGATTGAGGAGGCCATGTTAAGATTATTACAAAAGCATTTTAGTGAAAAATTAGAGCATTGAGGAAGAATTTTGCTCAGATGAATAATCTTATATTGATCTTATACAAAGGGGAAATTAATTTTCTCAAGGAAGAGGAAATTGTGTCTTCTGTTTGATATTTTATGATGTTAATAAATCAGATCAATAACATTGTAATGATTTGGATTTTAGAATTAAGATTTCTGCTAGTGTGGAATTTGGGTTTAAACATTACAATTTCATATCTTAAATATAGCCATCATTATGTTTTGTAACTTAAACATAGACATCTTTGCCTGATGCTCATTTCACCATAGAGAGTCAGGGTGAAAGTCAAGTACCTGGAGAACTCCAAGGGTCCCTCTTTACCCAGTGATTCTTTTTTCCTTAAAGAAAATTGTTGTACAATATCTCTGCCTATAGCACATACATTCCATTCAAAAAAGAATAATCCTGGCTGCTGGCACAGCCCTATTATACATAAGGTAGACTCACCAGGTCTAGGACAATAGTCAGTCTCCTGGGAACTGGTCTTGGTTTATCCTCAAAACTTCCCTTTAATGTGAGAATGTCTGTTTCCCACCTGTGTGGTCTATGGAAAGGAATATAAGTAGTGCTTGCATTTCAGCAAAATGTAGTTTATGACCAAACTGCTTTATACCAAACAAAGCTGACAACCAGGAAGAAAGTACAAAAGCTCTTTGCCCAAAGGAGCAAAGTCCATGCAATGATGTTATTGCTGTTAATTTATCTGTACCCGCCATTAATAGCTATTAATCTCTAACATGTACCAGGCATTCTTGTACATGCTCCACACATGTTATATCATTTATTTCTTTACCCTTACTGTAGCTGTCAATATTGTTTTATAGATGCAGAACCTGACTTCAGGCTACTGAGCTATTAAGTAAGTTGAGACATTGGCCCAGATGTCTACTGAAGTACCCTTACTTGGCACTATTCTATTTAAATTCTCTCCACACTAGTGAGAATAAGTCTCTTGAGGATCAGTTTACTCACATTAACTCCTCACATATATGAGTTTCTGTAACAATGAATAAAATGAAACTCACCTAAATCAAAACATGAGTGTCATTGTATCACAATATATTAATTATTATTCATCATAATGTTTGTGGGACACCGAGAAACCGATACATTATGTTGGAAATATTTCACTTTAGAAGACATAATAGTCTATAATATAGCTGAACTATTCAGTTTAAGGTACTGTGTTTTGAAAAAAGAGCATATCCTTTCTAGGAGGATATTATTATGCATATTATCCTTTCTGAAAACATACTATTTAGTAAAAATGCCCTATGTAGCCAGATGGTCAAAGATAAATAATACCCTTTTATTTGTAGATAGCACAGTTTCAACCTATTCAGCTAATATAACGTGCCTATAAAGAGATTTTTCCTATCAAAATTTATGCTCAACTATACTTCCCTTGCATCATGACATCTCTTGTTCAAATCTTAGTAAAATATGGCCTTACATGAGTGATTTAATGAAGTAATGTAGAACCATGTTTTCCATGCAACTGCAACGTTCTTCATCAGATGACACTTGGAGATTAATATCACAATTAATATGTGGATTTCTTGTATGCCAACTTCCTTGTTTGAAGCACTCAGAAAACGTTCTGGGCTCAGCAGGGCATTTTGTTGTCACAGAACACAAAGGAAATATAAACAGACATCTGCTGGGCCTCAGCTGAGGAGGAGTTTGAAGATTGGTCTCTCATGCAATAAGATTCTATTTAGGCTAAAAATTTAGCAGGAAAATATCACAATGCATTTTTTAGACTATTATATATTATCATCAAAGTCAAATTGTATACACTCACCACTGTATGAGTTTAGTAAATTGCAAGCTGGTTGTAATTTGGTCTGCTCATGAAGCATGGGGAACATTTTGCCTCTTCAAATTTCTTTAAAAATAGAAAATGATACTATGTATATTTTTAGAATAGAAACACAACTGAGAGGTAGCACAAACTGAGTCTATGAATGGTAGAAATTCATTATATCTGCCACATGTTTTAAATTCAATTTTTTATTAAAGAAATCCCATGAATGGTGTACAAAACACTACAACTTTCAACTGGATACACTTAAATTTGGGAACTTAAAAAGGACTAAATAAATGGTAGGTTTCAATAGTTAATTAATAAACACTTCTATAGCTATATTTAGGTTATGTTAGAAGTCCATGAGGCATAAGATAATATAGTTTATTATATTCACTGGCTTGTCTTGATGGTAAAGCCAAACCCTTGAAAGTTGCTAGACTTGATGAGTTTATAAGTTTAGAAAATGATAGTGGGAAAAATGTGAATATTTGAAGATGATTTCCCCAAATTATATACATGCATGTGTGCCTGCACACACAGAGACACATGTACATGTATGTAATTTTATGATTAATAAAATGGCAATTCTCAGATATATAAACCTAAAAACTAGGAGCACAGCAAATTCCTATTGAATTCTTTTTTTTTTATTTCTCTTAGCATGAAGACATGAATATTCATTCATAATTTTACTAAATTATTAAAGGTATTAAAGGTCAAATTTACTAAACTTCCTCAAAAGTCTATTGATTTTTCAACAGAACTCTCTCAAAATTAGCAAAAAATCTTCTACATATCAATGAAGGAAACTTCTTTATATAAAGGTATTTTAAGATTTGAAAAATGTAAAGGGAAACCAAATATGTCCGTATGATAAGATACTACAAATAAGAGTTCCAGTAGTATCTACTCATGTTTGTAGATGTTAAAGATCATTCACCTGCTCACTAATTATCCAAGATATATTGCACGTTTTGAAGTGTAAGCATTTTCCAAAACTCTGTGACAGAACATTCATGAGTTATGTGGTTTGTAGGCTGTCAGAATGTTACAGAGAGTGATTACTTATAGTTGAGATTGCTACTAGATTTAAAAGGCACTGATATTTTGGGTGAAACCCTGTTTTAGGGTTATCGAGTAGTTAGGCATGCAGTTCAGAATCTGCCCTGTTACTAAAGAGACAAAAGCTGCTTTTGAAAGGTTCAGATAGTAGGGGAAAATAGTATCAACAGTACAGTGGGGCATTTAAATAGGTTGTCCCCTCATTATTGTAAAATCATTTAAAAGTTATGAAACAAATGTTTAAGAGTTGT
>CAUYTI010157716.1:0-24185 GCA_963575145.1 Galago senegalensis | reverse complement strand
ATATGGCTATTTCGCCAGAATATGAGTTTTATATTATTTTTGTTAATTTTATAATGTTAAACTGTAATAAATAATTGCTGAGAAGTGATTATCGAGAACTGCTTATCAAAGTTTGCATTGTTGTCAGGCCCTGCCTGCCCCGTGCCCCCGCTCCGCCCCTGCTCCACCCCTGGCCATGTTGTCCCACCTTACAGATGTTAAAATCTGGTCACCCTAGTCTAGGAAGGTGGTGTGCTTCCAAGTATTGGTCTGTTTCCTTCAGATTTTCATATTTTTGATAATAGAATTTTTATAGTATTCATTAAAGATTTCTTTAATTTCTGAGGTGTCTGTTGTTATTTCTCCTTTGTCATTTCTGATTGATAACATTAGGGGTTATACTTTTTTGTTTCTGGTTAGGTCAGCCAGAGGTTTATATATTTTGTTAATCTTTTCATAAAAACCCCAACTTTTTGATTTGTTGATCTGTTGAATGATTCTTTTGTTTTCAATTTCATTTAATCCTGCTCTAATTTTGGTTATTTCTTTTCTTCTACTGAGTTTGGGGTTGGAATGTTCTTCATTTTTCAGTTGCTTGAGGTGTCCTATTAAATTGTTGACTTCCTCTCTTTCTGTTCCCTTGGGGAAGGCTTGCCATGCTATAAATTTCCCTCTTAGGACTGCCTTTCGTGGTAGAGCATTGTGCTGATCTTTGTGGAGGATGGGTCTGAGAATATCTTGGAAAGACGGTTTCGTTGTGGCAAATTTCTTCAACATGTGTATTTCATTAAAGTATTTAATTTCTCCACCCCAAATGAAACTCAGTTTAGCTGGATACAGGATCCTGGGCTGAAAGTTGTTTTGTTTTAGGAGGCTGAAGGTCGATGACCACCCTCTACTGGCTTGAAAAGTTTCAGTGGAGAGATCTGCAGTCATTCTAATATTTTTCCTCTTGTAGGTTATCATTTTCTTAAGTCTGGCTGCTTGCAGAATTTTTTCCTTCATGTTAATTTTGGTATAGTTAATTACATGTGTCTAGGAGATGCTTTATTTGGTGAATTGTGCTGAGGTTCTGAAACTGTCTGCTATTTAAATTTGTGTATCTTTTGCCATACTTGGGAAGTTCTCCTTTATTTTATCTTGGAGTACAGCATCTGTGCTTTTTGGATCATCCTCTTCTCCTCAAGGAATTCCTATAAGGTGAATGTTTGCTCTTTTGGAGTAGTTCCACAATTCTCTCAGGGAATGATCCATTTTTGCTCTCCACTTCTCTGCCTGTTTGAGTATTTGGGAGCATTCAAGAGCTTTGTCTTCAATGTCAGAGATACTTTCTTCTTCCTGCTCCTGTTACTGAGAGATTCTACTGTATTTTTTCAGATCTTTGAAGGCTGCAATTTCTGGCCTCAGTGTGTCAAAATACTTGGATATTTTGTCTTTGAATTCATTGAATTCTTGAGACAACTTTTGAATTACTCTTTGAATTTCTAATTCCAACTTTACTTCCATTCTATTAATCTTATTTGCCATCCAAATTCTAATCCTGATTTCTGACATCTCAGTCATTTGTTTATGAATGGCATCTTCTGTTGTGTCTCCTTTCTCATTCTTTGGGGGAGTTGATCTACTCTGGTTATTCATGTTTCCAGGGACTTTCCATTGATTCCACCTCATGATTATTATTCACCATGTCACTAGAGAAGCTGGTAAGGTAAAATTGGATTGAGGGCTCCTGGAGTTGTAATTAACCAGCACTTTCCCAAACAGCTGGGACTGGTAACTGTGGCTTTTCCCCTACAGCTTTACAAAGGTCCCATTGAATGCTACAGCCTGGGACTCTGTGGACCTGCTTGGTGTAATGGGGCTAGGTGGCTCTGTCTTACAATAAGCTAGTCTCTATCCTATCCTTTCTTAACTAAATCATAAAGAGGTAGATCATGTTGACATTAATGCATTTCAGAGGTACAATGTGCTGATTTCATATACAATTTGGAATGCTTACATTGTACTGGTTAATCTATCCCTCACCTCATTTACTTAATTATTAGTAAGTGTTAAGTTACTTAAATTATTAGTAAGTATTAATAAAAGTGTTAAGACTTTTATTCTCTATACTTAATAAATCTGACTTGTACCTTCTCTATCATATCCTTATGAATGGACTGAAATCTCAGCTGTGGAGAAATACAAGCAACTGAGACACCCTACCCCCCTACAGGGAAACAACTGGAAGAGAAGAATCAGATCCTCCCACTGTAACACAGCCAGCATACAACCTTGGAGTGATTAACCCAGGTCAAGAGTTCCAAACCAATTATCCCAATCAGCACAAATGTAGATCAAATGGGAGAATTCAAAAAGTCTCTAGCAACTAGACATCAGGGGTCCACTGGCAGCACATGTGTGATTCTCTCAGGTGCTTCATGGAGTCATAAAGGTCAACTCAGCAAAAGGGTTAGTCCAGGGTGGCTTGTGCCTCCTTCCCCCCCTTGCCTCCATCATGCCCAGTCAATGATAACCCTGGGGCTGTGGTCCAGTTCCTTCCAATGAGCAAATGCACCAGGGATTTTTGCTTGCCAGAGTCAAAGGGGAGTCAATGCCTCCTCAGCCAGGCCACTGCACTGTGCCACTAGCCAGTAGGAGGACCTAAAGCCTGACTAGCTCAGGTGCTCAATGGGAACTGGAGAGTGTTCCATCTGTGTCTGTTCTGAGCCAGGGTTACTGTGGCAGGGTGTGATTCTTTCCCTCAGAGACCATACCTCTGCCCTGGCCACACTCCTCCTTTGGAACCCCTACAGGGCAATGTCTGGCTCCCTCTAGTGGTCCACAGAATTGTGCAGTTATCTAACCCAAATTTGACCCCCACTGGGAGTGTGCTGCCCCCAAGTGTCTGTGGTGCTGCCCCCACAGTCAGGGGTGCCACTACAGTGGGTCAGATGTGTGGCCGCTGCCAATGGGAGGTGCAGCCACCACAGGTGGGAGGTGCCTTCCTGATGAGTGGGAGGTGCAACCACAGAGGGTAGGAGGTGTCACTGCTGCAGGTGGTGTGCAGTCTAAGTGTGTTAGTGTGCAACCAGGGCAGTTCAGAGGTACAGTTGTCCCCTGTCAGAGGTGGGGCCGCTGCCTGTTGGAGGTGCCACAGCTGGGGTCCCCACACTATGTACTTTCTTTGGCAGCCAGGGGCAAGTCCCCCTCCTCTTGTGATTCTCTGCTTCTACTAGAGTTACAGTTGCAGTGCAGCTGCTTTGCAGCCCATGAGATGTCCAGCTCTAGCGAGAAACCACCAGACACTCCAGGTTTTTCAGGGAGTAGGCTTCCAGGCAGTCAAGAGAGAGGGAAGGGTGGACTGGAAGTTCAGGAAGGCAGGGAAAATACTTGTTCAACTTTTCTTCTGGGTAAGAGACCGTCCTGACTTGCAGTGGGATCTCTCTGGAGAAGGAGTTCTGGCCTTTAGCCACTCTCTCCTGTGGGGTGAAACAAGAGATCTTCTGTTCACAGCTGACTTGTAGAGAGCCCTCAGTGAGCTACTCTCTTTGGAGGGGGAGGGGATGGACTCTTGTCCTTGTTGGGATGGGTTTTGTACCTGATATTTGCTTCCTTGGAGTCCTAGCTTGCCTCAGCAGGAATGATGTGAACTTATCACTCTTCTCTCTCAGCTCAGCTCCCGCCCTTCAGCTTTCTTGGTTGGTTCTGGCCATTATTTCTCCCTCTGGATGGGAGCGTCTATTGAAAGCTGGCTCCTGTCAGCCATCTTGGCTCCTCCTCCTATCCTACAATCTTGCTAGAAATTGATGTTGTGTTTTAGATTTAGCTTAAATGTGGCATTTTCATTATTGTTTTATTCCAAATACATTTTAACATTTATTACAACTTCTTTTTTGGGCTCATGGGCTATGCAAAATTGTGTTATCAGTGACTTCTAAGGGTGTATAGTGTCCTAAGTTTTTAAATTGCTTTTTACCTTAATTACATTTTAGTTAGAGAATATGTTCTTTGTGATGGTGAATTTTTGGTATGTGTGGAAACTTGCTTTCTAGTCTAGTAAACAGTCTCATTGTAAGTTTCCATGTGTTTGGAAAGACTGAATATTCTAATTAGGGCACCACGGCCCCTCATATCTAGTAATGAATGAATAGTCTTTACCTTCACCCCTGCCAAAAGCACTGCCCTAGTACTGTTTCCAGTTTCTTAGATTATTGAAGCTCAAGGCACTATCTTGCTTAAGCAAGTTCTCCAATATTTGGCCTTGTGATCAAAGTCCTGGCCTTGAACTCAAATAAGGGTGGCATGATTTCTTCTAAGTATCCCAGGAAGTGTTGGTCTTAGCTGCTCTTGGTCACACCTTACAGAGTGACCCCACTTCATTGTGCTGCAGAAAGCTCTCTTTCAGGAACCACATACTCGCCCACCAAGCAGCTCTGCCTGCCAGACTGGACCTTAAAATATCTTGATGTCTGACAGTCCCCATGCCAGTCACCAGTGATAGTCTTGCCAAAGGGCCAGGTCCCCTCCTAGTGTACCCTACCTTCTTTCTATCTTTATTTCCCTGCTCTGCAATAGACATTTATGGCCTGCTAATTGATGCAGTAATTCAAAGTCCAGAGCCCCATAGCTGTATAGCCATGTCAAGGGGAGGGAGACTAAAAGCAGCACAGTTCAACAGAAGCTTATGCAGCACCTGCCCATAGCTTCTGCACCTGGGCTGCTGGCCTAATCTCCTCTTCTCTCTAATCTGTTCATGCTTCCATGTTGTTGTATGTCTCCAGGGCATGAGCTTGATCTACAGGACAATCAATGGCCCTCATGCTTGCTTTGGTCCTCAGTCTTCTCTGGCTGGTGTCAGGTAAGCTGTGCAGGCTGGAAGTCTTCTCTGTCCCTTTCTCTTTGAGTAATAGTTTGGATTCTTTAGTTACAATGACTGCAACACAATGGGATGTGGATATCTTTTATGTATTTATTTAATTCATTGTAGATTAATATGAGGGTACAAATGATTAGGTTACATTGTTTGTGTTTGTTAGGTAAAGTTCAAGTTATAGTTGAGACCTAGGAATATCTTCTTTTTCTGCATTCCCCTAGCTTCTCTTAGCTCTTTCCTGGAAATTACTGATGTCAGGGATGTAGGAAGTACAGGGCAATGTGAAGGACTCAGGCACTGTTGAAACTTTGGAACATTCCAGGAATAGTAGCTGGTGGCTAAAGAGAGGCCAAAGCAGTGGAGAGGGTGTATACCAAGAGTGTCAGGGTAAATAATTATATGTTTGCTCCAGATAGCTTGTGAGTGTTTAGATGTGGGGCGTCTTTAGTGGGACATCTGGATTTCTGACTTGGGTGCCTGGCTGGAAGAAGGCACTATTCAGAACATTTGAGAGAAGAGATAATGGGTTCATCTGTGGAATGCTGACTTGGAAACACCTGGGGTATGCGATCTGTGGGGAGGGGAAGGTGTATGCATCTTTAAGTGAGAAATACATTGGAATATGGAACATTCTGGCAAAAATCCACCTTTATTTCTTTGCCATTTACCTTCAGAACAAAGCTGAATGGCTGAATTACTCTCAGGATATAGAGTAATTGAATAAAATTCACAGAAATAGCTGGAGGTGGGAGTATAACCCTGGTCTCTGGGCAGTGAGTGTTTGGCTGTTAAAGGTTCAGTCAGCTGTGGTCACTGCCTGTGTGTGCAGGTTTCTTTCTTCCACCTTCTAACTGTGTCTGTTTTGCTAAACAGAGCTATGAAAGGAGAATGAGGGCTTCAAAACATGCTCCCTGTTGTCCCTTCAGAGTCCCTGTGCATAACACATAAGACAGCCTCTCATGTAAAGTAATTCTCATCATTTCCTGATCAACTTCTTTGTCTGCTTTCTGTCTGGGGAGAAGAAACAGACATATAGAAATGAAATCAGAAGAAAACTATTTTTTAAAAAAATCTAATTTTCTCTGCTTGTGAGCTTTGCTCTCATAACTTCTCTAGGTGTCAGTTTGCTAGTCATGACATGGAGATGGTATCATATTCCTGACAGGGTGTAGTGACAACTGCATGACCTTGTATATAAAACGTGTGGCACAGAGCTCTGCTGATACATGGTAATTGCTCAACTATAGCTGGTTTTTTTTCCTTGCTGGTCCCCAGGGGAAGTTTCAAAGATTAACAGAGCTGGATATTGCTATTGAAATATTGCTATTGAGCCTGTGGCTCAAGTAGCTAAGGCGCCAGCCACATACACCTAAGGTGGCAGGTTTGAATCCAGCTCGGGCCTGCCAAACAACAATGATGGCTGCAACCAAAAAGTAGCTGGGCATTGTGGCAGGCACCTGTGGTCCCAGCTACTTGGGAGGTGGAGGCAGGAGAATCACTTGAGGCCAGGAGTTGGAGGCTGCTGTGCTGTGATGCCATGGCACTCTATCCAGGGAGACAGCTTGAGGCTCTGTCTCAAAAAAAAAAAGAGAGAGAGAGAAATAGGGAATACAGTCTAGCATGAGCTAAATCATAGTTCGATTTGTGCTAAAGTTACTGGACTTTTTAAAGGAAGAATAAAGGTGGGGTGATGGAGTAGGAGCTCAGTGAAGTCAGAAAAGTAGAAGGTTGAATGGTTGTTCAATGTAAATGCCATTAGGCTGTGCCTGGTCCTGGCAGCCACTGAAGTCAGAATTCTATCCTACCACAGAGAGGAGGCTAAACCCTCTAGGAAAGGGAGGTCAGGGGCTAATGCCAGGTGTGTCAGGTGAGGGAGGGGGGAAAGCAAAGCCAGGAGGAGGAAAGCAAAAAGAGAGGTTCTAACAAGCAGGTCAGTGCTGCAGGAAGCGGGGACTCAGTCCCATTAGGGCTGTCTGAGGAACCACACAGAAGGGGCTCAGAATCATCCCGACATCTACTACCTCCTATCCCCACTGGTTAAGATGTGCTCTTCTGGTTGTTAAAATCTTTCTATTTTTTGGCTGCCCTTCCCTGAAACCCACTGAGCAGGTTCCAAAATCAAAGAGAAAACACTCAGCAGAAAGACATTGGCCAGGCCCCAAGGGGGCGGGGAGGGGAGAGACAGGGCCTCAGTGTATGCTTTGCCAGGTTAGCAGCTGGACAGAGGTCATGGTGCAAAGTCATATTTCATGAAATAATACTTTGTAGATGCATAAATAAATACACTTCAAAAAGATTTATAAAACATATAAAGGAAGAAATGATCGGTGATACAATTTTTAAATTCATTGGTTTGGGAAGCCACAAGTGGGAGACCAGCTTTGCGTCTGATGCACATGCACAAACCACACTCACACATGCACACACAGGCCATAAATGAGCCCACGAGAGTCAGTCCAGACTGGGATAACTGATGGGGGCATGTTTTGTCAAGTGTAAGGGGATACACATAGTTGAGTGGTTGAGTTTTGCTCAATTAATCTGTTGTGCTTCCTCCCACAGGTCAGTGGCAGGTGATTGGGCTGGACAGGCCTGCACAGGCCTTAGTGGGGGAGGACGTGCTGTTCTCCTGCTTCCTCTCCCCGGAGACAAATGCAGAGGCCATGGAAGTGCGGTTCTTCAAGAATAAGCTCTATGCTGTAGTCCACCAATACAGGGACGGGAAAGATCAGGAACATATGAAGATGCCAGACTACAGAGGGAGAACTGTGTTTTTCAAGGACTTCCTTGCCAAAGGGCATGTCTCCCTGAGACTGCAGAAAGTCACCCCCTTGGACGCTGGCCTGTATGGGTGCTGGTTCAGATCTCAGACTTACGAGCAAGAAGCCATCTGGGAGCTGCAGGTGTTAGGTCAGTTGCTTATTTCAGAGAAGTTATAACTTAGTTACCTCATAAAGCTGTCCTGTGCTTTATAAAGAGTTTGTTGAGTTAGGAGATTTTAAAAATTGTCATTCAGATAGAAGATAGCATCTTACACTCTCATTCATCCTGTCTTGTCTATATTTATTTTATCATGTGGATAAATTCATGGAAACACCACCACATCAAGATGTAGAACCATCCTGGCCCCCTAAATTCTCTCTGCTACTTCTTCAGCATTACACGTATCTTCCCCTTCACCTCCACACTCTCCAGTCCCTAGCAACTACTGCTCTACTCTTCATCTCTATAATTTCAATGTTTCCAGTGTCATATAAATGGAATCATGTAGCATGTGACCTTTGAGAATGACATTTTTACTCCATAGAATGCCCTTGAGATCCATCCACCTTGTTGCTTACATCAGTAGTTTATGCCTTTTTATTTCCGAATAGCATTCTGTGGTATGGATGTACCACAACTTGCTTAACCCTTTACCCTTTGATGGACATTTGGGTGGTTTTCAGTTCAGGTCTGTTACATATAAGGATGCCATATGCATTTGTGTGCAGGTTTTTACATAGGTAGACATTTTCATTTCTTTGGGTTAAATACCCCTTAGTATGCTTTCTGCATTCTAAGGGGTGTTTACATGTATACATGTAAATTGTACATTGTATGTTATGTATGTTTAATTTAAAAAAATTAATACACTATTTTGGTGGGAAGTTTTGATTTTACAGGAAAACCGAGCAAAGGTACAGAGAATTCCCTGTACTCTCCTACTCAGTCCCCTGTCCAATCTCCCCTATTATTAACATCTTGTGTTGGTATGGTGCATTATTACAACTGATGAACTGTGCTGAACACTTATTATCCACTGAAGTCCATATGTTAGTACTCATTTTTGTGCTGTACATTATATGTGTTTTCACAAATGTACAGTGGTATGTGTCTGCTATTATCATCATATTTCTCTATCCTCAAAATCTCCTGCGCTATACCTCCCTATCTTCAGATCTCTAGAAATACATTTCTTTTATTTATTTATTTATTTATTTTTATTAAATCATAACTGTGTACATTAATGCAATCATGGGGTATACAGTTCTTTTTATTCTATTATGTTGCCTTTCCACGAATGTGTTAATAGTTGGGATCATACAGCGTGTAGCCTTCTTGGACTGGCTACTTTCACTCAGCATTTCTATTTAAGGTTTCTGCATGTCTTTTAGTGATTTGATAGTTCATTTTGTTTTATCCCTGCATTATTCCTCTGTCTACATGTATCATATTTTGTCAATTTGCCTACTAAAGGACATCTTTGTTGCTTCTGAGTTTTGGCAATTATGGATAAAGTTGCTATAAAAACTTACACACAGGCCAGACATGGTGACTCACACCTGTAATCCTAGCACTCTGGCAGGCCAAGGCGGGTGGATTGCTTGAGCTCACCAGTTTGAGACTAGTCTGAGCAAAAAGTGAGACACAATCTCTACTAAAAACAGAAAAACTGAGAAAAGAGGATTGCTTGAGCCCAAGGGTTGGAGGCTGCTGTGAGCTATGACAGCACGCCACTCTACCCAGCGTGACAGCGAGACTCTGTCTCAAAAAAAAAAAAAATTACCTGCAGGTTTTTGTGTGGACGAAGTTTTCAACTCATTTGGGTAAATATCAATTAGCATGATTGCTGAATTGTGAAGTAAGAATATGTTTAGTTTTAAAGAAGCTGCATTCCAATGTTGCCAAACCACGTTGCATTCCCACAAGCAACGAGTGAGCATTCCTCTGCTCCACACTGTTGCCAGCATTTGGTGTTGTCAGCCAACATCTATTTAGGATTTTAGCCATTCTAGTAAGTGCATAGTAGTCTGTCATTATTTTAATTTGTACTTCCCTAATGACATGATGCAGAGATCTTATCACATGCTGAACTTCTGTACATTGCTATCTGTATATCTTCTTCAGGGAGGTATGTGTTTGGATCTTCTGCCTATTCTTAATTGGGTTGTTTTCTTTTTTTGCAGTTTCTATGGTTTTATTTAAACACAAATAAATTGTGCCCATGAGCTGTCTATTCATTTTCTTCACTGCACAGCCTGGCATTGGCATTCCTGACTCTGACGGCCAGCTGGGCTGCTCTTTCCACAGTGGCTTTGCAGTTCTTGGAGGAAACCTTGCAAGCAATCTCAGCCCAGTAAGATTTGTTGCACATCAGCAGCACTTCTAGCCCCTTGTCGTTGTGGACAAGGAACTTCCAGAAACCGCTGGGCAGCATGTGTTTTGTTTTCTTGTTGCTCCTATAACCAATGTTGGGCAAGATCTATCCCTTGAATCTTCTCTGAACCCTGTTGTCAATACCTCTGGGTTTCCACCAGTTATGCTTAATTCTGACAATTGGTCTGACTAGTGCCACATAAACTTCTTGGTCCTCTTTTTGATGATCTTTGGCTTGATGAGGGGCCTTCTTAATGCCAAATAGGAGATGGCTACCCCCTCCATAGGTAGCCCTGAGAAAGAGCTTATTAAGTATTGTGGATGCCAGTAACTTATCATATATGTGTTTTCAAATATTTTCTCCCAGTGTTTTTGTCTTTTCATTTTATCAATGTTTACTTTTTCAAACATTGCTATTTTCCACAATGACTAAACTATTTTGCATTCTTTTAAAACATTAAAATTTTTCTAGCAGCAAACTCTTAGTTTTGCTTCATTTTAAAATACCTTGATTTGCCCTTCATTTTCTTTTTCCTTTTATTAAGTCATATACACACATAGGTCATGAATACATTTATGCATATATGGGGTACAATGTATTGTTTTTTAATATAATTTGGAGTGCTTAAATCAAACTAATTAATATAGCTTTTGCCTCATTTACTTGATTATTATGTTAAGACATTTATGTTCTATGCTTGATAGATTTGACTTGTACCCTTGCAATATGCTCCATAGGTGTAGTCCCACCATTTACCCTCCCTCTATCAAACCTCCCCCTCCCCTCCCTTACCACTCCATTTCTCACCTTCCTCCTGGGCTATAGTTGTGATGCCCATCAACTCATGAATGGATTAATAAATTTTGGTATATGTATACCATGGAAAACTATGCAGCCTTAAAAAAGATGGAGACTTTACCTCTTTTATGTTTACATGGATAGAGCTGGAACATATTCTCCTAAGTAAAGTATCTCAAGAATGGAAGAAAAAATATCCAATGCACTCAGTACTTTTGTGAAACCAATTTATATTTACTCAGACTTTCTTTTGCCCTTCATTCTTAAAGGGAAATTTTGTCAGATACAGAATTTGTTGATACAGAATTTGATAGTTCTTTTCTTTCAGCATTTAAAAAATACTGTGCCCCTTCTTTCTGGCCTTGAAGGTTTCTGATATATCTGCTGTCACTTGATTAATGTTCCTTTGACGTAATAAATCATTTCTCTGATTGCTTTCAAGATATTGTCTCTTTCTTTAGTTACATAAGTTTGATTATGACAAAATCATATCTAAATGTGATTTTTTTTTCTTTGTCCTATTTAGTAATTGCTGAGTTGAATTTATAATTCTATTATTTTCACCAAATTTGGGGATTTAAAAGCCATCATTTCTTAAATTATTCTTTCAACTCCATTCACTTTTCCTTTTCCTTCTGGGTCTCTAGTGATATAAATATTGGCTCTTTTGATAATTGTCCCAGAGTTCTCTGAGGGGCTATTTCTTTATTTCAAAGTTTACTTATTCTCTGTTTTTATTTTGTGAATTGTATTTTCCATCCTCAAGTTTACTTTTTATGTCCTCTATCAGAGTCGCTCTAGTATTCAGATGTCCAGGGTGTTTTATTTGCTTTGATTTTTAAAATTTGCATCCTTGTATTTTTCAGTGATTTATATATTTTTTATAATTTCTGTTTGTGGTGGTGTTTTATATTTTGTCATTTGTTCCAAGGGAAATCAAACTTATTTTACAAGCTAAGTTTAAAAACTTAGCTTAAATAGCTGTTTTAAAGTGTTTGTCAGATCTTGCTGACATTTGATTCATATTGTTGTTGCTTTCAGTAGATTATCTCTTCTCATTCAAGTCAATGTTTTCTTGGTTCTTAGAGTACTGTGGCACACTATAGCTCACAGCAACCTCAAACTCTTGGGTTTAAGCTATACTCTTGCCTCAGCCTCCCGAGTAGCTGGGACTACAGGCACCCACCACAATGCTGGCAATTTTTTTTTTTTAGAAATGGGGGTCTCCTTCTTGCTCAGGTTGGGCTGGAACCTGTGAACTCAGGCAATCCACCTGCCTCGGCCTCCAAGAGTGCTAGAATTGTAGGTGTGAGCCACTGCCCCTAGCCTGGGTGATTTTTTTTAAATTGACATTCTGGCTATTTATTATGTTGGGAGATTGTGGAATCTATTTAAAGATTCTATTTTATCAGCCAACCTGTGGGTTAGAAGGTGCTTCCTTGGGTCTTGGTCTGCTTTTGCCAGTTGTGGTTCAAAAGTGGTTAGTTGTAAGACCTTTGTCATGGTCAAAGGGCCATTTGCTTTACTTGGTGGTGCTTGTACACCCACCAATCCCGTCTGCTACCTATGTATTTAGAGGATTTTTCCTCGGTTCAGACACCCAACTACCCCTAGGTGAGGGAGGGTAGTCTCTGGTGCACAAGGACAGGAAACATTTCACCTGGCCCCTTGTTGGTGGAGCTCCTCCTCAATCCTTTTGCAAGTACCACTGCGTCTATCAGGTGTTGTCAGGGGCTTGAGTGAGGGCAAAGCCCACCCCCTATTACTGAATTGTGGTGGAGATGTGGATCATAAAGTGTTTAATTGCTTTGTTGTTTCTCTAGTTGGGCCCGTAGTCATTCTACCTTCCTCTTTCCACCTTTCAGAGTACTCTTGAGTTATTTACTGGGTTTATAATTTTATTTAGTGGGAGGAACAGGAAGACACAAATCTATAGCATCTTGCCTGGACCCCCTTTCTTAGTGTCATACCTTCATTCATGTAGTCACTCTGCGCACAGGTCCAGATCCTGTGCAATGGCAGAGAACAGCACAGGGAGGGAGATGGACCATAATGAGGAGGTCACTTTCCCTGCCATGATATATATTTGCCCCTCTGCCTGGCATACTTCTTCTTGTTGCTCATCTTCCTAAACAGCTCCTATTTATCTGACACAGCAGGGAGCAAATTGCCTCTAGGAAGCCACACATTCCCCTGACACTTAAGCACTCTCTTCTCTGTGATAACTTAACTATGCTTGTATGGTTGCACTTTTAACAGTGAAATGTATTAGTTTACAGTCTTCCTGTTTAGTTAGTAAGTTCTTATTAAAAAGGGCTCTGTCTTATTCATGTCATCATTTTCAAGAAATAGTCATGTATATAGTAGCTGTTAAATGCATGTTGAATGAAAAAAGACCATAGAATTACATAGAGAAATGTTGTCAGGATGTGTGAGTGTATGTGTGTGTGTGTAAGAGAGAGAAAGAGAGAGATTAAAGGGAGGACTATTATGGCTATGGCCATGATGAACCTAGTTAAGACATCTATGACTTTGGGCTATGATCTTTGTTTTCATCCCTTCTCTGTTTTCTCCCCAGAGATGGGCTCAACTCCTCTCATTTCCATCAAGGGCTTTGTTGATGGAGGCATCCAGCTACTCTGCCAGTCCTCAGGGTGGTTCCCCCAGCCCACAGTGAAGTGGAAGGGAAGTACTGCTTTGCCCTCAGACTCCAAGGTGAATGTAGATGGGCATGGCCTGTTTGATGTGGAGACCTCCCTGATCATCCAAGAGGATTCTGGGAGTATATCATGTTCCATCCAATACCCTGACCAGAGCCTAGAGGTGGAATCCAGAGTCTGGATAAAAGGTGAGAAGGGGTGGAAGGAAAAGGAGCAAGGGAGAAATAAATACTTGGGTGATCCAGAGAAAGAATAAGACCCTCTATCTTAGAATTTTTGTTTACTATTGCCTGGTTTTAATGATTTCCTTTGACAATCAAAAGTAGAGGTGGTATAAAAAAATACATCTTTTGGTTAGACGGAAACAACCACTTATAATTCTAAAGAAACAGAGATAAGTTAAGTATTTTCTTAACACAAGATCATGTCCATGGTGTACCTTCCCCAAACTCAACACACACAAAATTTTAGAAGAACTAACCTTAGAATCACATGAAAAATAATTATTTACTATTTTAAATATTATTATTAAGTTATATTGTTTATAGAAAATATCACTGAAGCAGAATACAAAGAAAAAAGATTATTTTAGGAACTTTAAAACAATAATAGGGTAATTAATGTTAATTAAAATGTTCCAATAAATACTAAATCAATGTAAAAGGACTTAATTTGCCAGCTAAAGACAAAGAAAGATTAGATTTATAAATCTGAAATAGTCCAATTCCTAAGAGAAAGTGAAGTGCAAAAAGACACAGCAGACAGATATTAACATAGTTGGACCATAACAAGTATTAGTGTCTACAAAGAGAACAAAAGGTTTTAAGACAAAAAAGCATTGCTGGCAATAAAGTTATTTCACAAATACAAATATAAAAAGTTAACTCACCAGGAAAGTAATAAAATTTTAAAGATACACACTTTATGACATAGTTTTAAAATACACAAAACAAATACTGAAATAAAAGGAAAAATTACATGCTATGCATTCCAGGACTGATTATTATGCAAAATTAATTAGAATGTAGAGTATGAGATCCAAGATGGCGGCCAGCAGGCGGCTGATGAAGGAGCTTGAAGAAATCCGCAATTGTGGGATGACAAACTTCCGAGACATCCAGGTGGATGAAGCTAATTTGTTGACGTGGCAAGGGCTTATTGTTCCTGACAACCCTCCATATGATCAGGGGGCCTTCAGAATCGAAATCAACTTTCCAGCAGAGTACCCATTCAAGCCACCGAGGATCACGTTTAAAACAAAAATCTATCACCCGAACATCGATGAAAAGGGGCAGGTCTGTCTGCCGGTAATTAGTGCTGAAAACTGGAAGCCAGCAACCAAAACCGACCAAGTCATCCAGTCCCTCATAGCCCTGGTGAACGAGCCCCAGCCTGAGCACCCTCTACGAGCTGACCTAGCTGAAGAGTACTGTAAGGACCATAAAAAATTCTGTACGAATGCTGAAGAGTTTACAAAGAAATACGGGGAAAAGCGACCTGTGGATTAAAATCTGCCAGGATTGATTCCAGCAAGTGTGAGCAGAGACCCCGAGTGGAGCATTCAGACACCCCGCAAAGTGGACTCTGGAAAATTGACACGTGCCACCACCTGGCGTTCGCCTGTGGCAGTTACTAACTTTCTACAGTTTTCTTAATCAAAACTGGTCTAGGTAACCTGTAAAGAAAGGATTAAAAATTTAAGATGTTCTAAAAAAAAAAAAACCTGGAATGTAAAATATTTAAATTACAAATTAAAAGGGCTAATCTAGAACACATTTGTAGAAGACTGCAACCCTCCCCAAATTATTTTGAAGTATACCTTGAACATTATGAACTTTTGCCAGGTACAAGAACATACAATGGTTTTCAGGAAATTTCAAGGGATTAATGCTCCCTAATTACCATGTAATTAAGTTAAATCACAATAATAAAAGAAAATTTAAAATTTATCTGCTTGAAAAATACAAATAATGTAAAGTGTCATTAAAAATCATAATGATAATTATAAAATTTTTAGAACTAAATGATAATGAAATCACAGATATCACTATGTGTGAAATGGAGCTAACACAGTTTTCTAAGTCAAAATTATATCCTTAATTGTTCACAATATAAATTAAAGCCTGTAATTTATGGCAGGTATTGAGATTTATTTCAGAATAAACTGAAATGGGACAAAAGGATAGCAATCATGAGATGAGTTAAATAAAAAGAACAAATAGTACAGAATAACAAAGCTAAAGTTTGATATTTCAAAATACTACCAATATAGATAAAGCTTCTGGCAGCATCAATCAATCAAGAAAAGAGAGATGGAAAGGAGGGAGAAAGCCTGGGCAGTGGACACAGAGTTACAGTTAGATGGCGGGAGTAAGTTCTGATGTTCTTTTGAGCAGCAGAGGTAACAGTAAGACCTTATCTATAACAAGACAGCTAGACGAAAGGTTTTTGAATACGCTTAGCACAAAGAAGTAATAAATGCATGAAGTGATGGATGTGCTAAATACCCTGAACTGATTATTATTGCAGCATATCTATGTATTGAAACATCAGATTATACCCTTTATGTATAATTGCATTTAATTAAATGTTCTTAATTAGTAAAAGAGATGGCACAATTATATGGTATATTAAATAACAAGAAAGCAGAACTGAAGATGCAGCAGAAATCTAAAATACACAGTGTTTTGAATAATTATGTTATTCAATTTGAGTATGACAGATTATAAAAAGTTCATAGAAAAATAATATAAAATCTAACTCAAGAAAAAATATACTGCCTGAGGAGTTCTATAAACACAAAATAAGTGGAATTGGTATTTAAGACTTCCCAGACACCAGGGCCATATTGTTTTATACAGAAAATCTAACAAACATTGAAGAAAATAGATAATTTTAGTCTTAAACCAAGTTTTCCAGAAAGCAGAATAGAAAATATTAACCCCATGATATTAGATTAATATAATTTTTCTCATTATACACCATATAAATGTATTGATACATCAAAGTGTACCCCACAAATATGCACAATTATGTGTTAATTTAAAAAATGTAAAAATGCAAAATGATCAAGGAAAATCTGAAAAATAAAAAATATTGATATAGCTTACTCAGAAATGAAAATATAAATGCTTATCAGAAATTTTATAAATCCAAACCAAAGATGTGTAAAAACCTTAATATATCCTGACCAAATTGAATTTATCTTGAAATAAAAAATTAGGTAAATACTGTTATATATTAATGTAATTATTAACTTGATGATTAAAAGGAGAAAAGCTATAATTTTCTAAACAGTTGTAAGTTAAATACGGAGCAATTTTAAAATTCATTTATGATTTTAAAACTTATGAATCCAAACATAGAAGAAAGCTTTTTAAGTTTTTTGGAATAGGAGAGAATCTTCTTGATCTGATAAAACGGTATCTAAAAGTACCTACAGCAAATATCACACATAATGATAAATCATTTAGTATAGGAACTTTAGTTCACTGTATTAAGCATGTCTGTTCAACATTATGCTGAAGTGTTAGCTATTATAATAAAAGAATAAAGAAAAATACCTTTCATTTTTAGAAAGGAAGAAATAGAATGCCCATTGTTCACAGGATATATTGAAATATGCCAAAAATTTAGAAAAATATTCAGGTAAATTCTTTTAATTCATAACATAGTTTATAATGATCATAGGCTTTGAGATTAATAAACAAAATAACTTCATTTATAAATATCAAAGACAGGAAAATAAACATGCTGTGTGCAATAACAACACGAACACATCCATTAGAAAGAAGTCCAATAACGTTTTTCAAATGCTATTGAAGAACATTATAAACTTTACTGCAGGTGCTAAATAAAACTGATATAAGAATAGAGACATGGCATCACTGGATAAAAAGATACATATTTTAAAGTTAAAGTTTCGTCTGGAAGTAGTCTATAGATTAAAATTCCAAATGAGTCTCAGAAGAGATTTTTTAGAACTTGACAAGTCCATTGCAAAACGTATATGGCAGAGCAGGTGGCCAATCATTGCCAAGATGCAGTTAAATAAGAACACACTGTGAATCTTACTTTACTATACATTAATCCATGTCCCTGAGCTGTGGTGATTAAGCCAGTCAAAATTATTGGCACAGAGGTAGACAGATGGACCAATGGATAGAACAGAGAGCTAAGAAACAAATCCAAGGCAAAACATAAACAAGATGTAGACAGAGGTGACACTGTGTGTGTGAAGGCCATTCAATAAACAAGGCTAGCATGTTGTTATCCATGTTAGCAGAGAATGAAGTCAAAACTCTACATTTTATATATAAAAGACAAAGTCCAGATGGATTAAGACTTATTTGGAAATGCAAAGTTTTAAACTTAAAGAAAAAGTTATAGAAAAATACCCTTTTCATCTTGGCGTATAAGGGGTTTCTTTAAATCAGCAGTTCTCAACCTGTGGGTCACGACTCCTTTGGAGGTTGAACAACCCTTTCACAGCGGTTGCCTAAATACATCCTGCATATCAGATATTTACATTACAATTCATAACAGTAGCAAAATTATAGTTATGAAGTAGCAATGAAAATAATTTTGTGGTTGGGGGTCACCACAACATGAGGAACTGTATTAACGGGTCAAGGCATTAGGAAGGTGGAGAACCACTGCTTTAAATGAAAATCAAATTGTCTCTACTGTTCAGCAATCACTAAGGGGTCTGTGGGACTGTTTTTCAGATACATTTTTCCAGCCCTCATCTTGGCGCCTGCCTTCTATTTTACTTATATTCCTCGTCTTTGGCCTATGTGCTGCTTTAATTGGGCTGAGGATTTCTTTCTCCAAATCTCAGGGTAAGTGAGAGAGAGAAGCATGGACCTGTGGCTGATGGATGTTTGCAGCAGTGCTGGGTCAGGCATGCTCCTAGGCACCACCTGAATTGGGCTCCAAGGACCCATCCCCTGGGTCCACTGTCCTCATGGCTTGCTCAGGAAAGGCAGTTCCTATTATGCTCTTCTACTTCAAGGAGGGCACAGAATTAGGGGAAGAATTATTTTCAGTACTCTAGAGCTGATGGAAATTTCTAAGATTGGCACCTCAAGTCCAGGACAATGTTTCGACATAGTTGAAAAGAGGAAATAAAGTGAAAACAGCAAGATGAAATAATATTCAGCCTCAATTAGAGTTTTTACTCCCAGGAATCAACTGTCTTTTCAAAGGGGGTAGCACAACCCTTTGAAACTGTGTCATAATCCCACCTCCTCTCCCAGCCTCCTTCTCCCTGGTAACTTCCATTTTCACCTCCACAGGCTCCTACATATTAGTTGTCTCTTCACTGTGAACAGTCCTCATCTCTGATTTTACCCCAGATAGAGATGCTTGGTTCAGGGGTTGGGGCTGGCGGTGGGGCACCAAAAAAGCAGGAGAACCTTGTCCTTCAGACCCACGCATCATCCCACCTGAGCAAGGAGTCAGGGTTGTGTTTGTACTTTACATATTCCTGTGTTGACCACTGAATACTCTGTTTTTGTTTCAGGGAAAATCCAGACAAAAGTGCGTAAGTGTCTTGTCATGTTATGAGCCTTCCACATGTGGTTCTCCTGGGTACCTCCCTGTCTGGCCCTCTGCACTCCGTCTTGGCACCAGACTGGACAGGAAGGGTTAGGAGAGCATTTGGCTTGCTCTGCCCATCCATGGACTGATGGATTGATCTGCAGATATATGTGGGGGTTAGCATGGGATTAGGGGGCCTGAAACCCTCTAAAATTATCTACAAATTTTACCTGTTGATAAATTTTGTGGGAAGAGGAACTGCAGATTTCATGGGCTCTTTGAGGGTGTGTGGACTCAGAATGGTGAAAAACCAATGGGATGTGTCCCTCAACTTCCCCCAGCCTGATTCTTTGAAACTTTATCCAGGCCTGTATCACCACTGAATAGTCTGCTTTTCTGTTCTAGGAGAACTCAGAGAAAGCCTGGGTAAGAGCATTATCACATGTAAAACTTTTCGCCCACTTCCTCCCGTAAGTTCCTGTTATGTGATTTGAGCCTTATCTGTGTTTTAATTTCAGACTATGAAGGCATGGACAGACAGGCAGGTGAGAGACCGCATTCCTCCTTCAATCCCCACTTATCTTTTTCTTCTAAGACCCTGGTTTATGGGTCTTGTAACCTGAGGACCCTGAGTCTCTGCAGATGCAGGCTTGTATTAGAGATCCTGAAATTGTCTGCCGATAATGGCAGGTGCATTTTGCAGAGACATTCAATAACTTTCATCACATCTGTTTGTGTCCATGATGCCCCTAAGAGGACAGCCACCCTCAGTCTCTCCCTTCTCTCTGACTCCTGCTCTCCATGTGAGCACTGAACTACATGCTCTGTTTATTTTCAGAATGGAGAGAGGCCCGGAAACATGCAGGTAACAACACCTAAGGGGGTGAAATAGGACAGAGCCCTATGTGGGTGTAAAAGGGGGAGTAGACCAGGGACCCATGTAGCCTGTCCCCACCCACCCCAGGGCATAGCTTCACCCAGTCTAGAAGAGCATAGGGAAGCTTTTCCTGGGTGGAGGTTACAGGCAAAGCCAGCCCAGGGCTGAAGGTGACAGAAGTGAAGTTGGGCAGGAACTGGTAGATGGGAGGATGGTGAATAATGGGGTCACTTGGGTCTCACAAATCAAGTAGCAGTTGGGGACAGTTTTAGAATTGGCTGATATACTAGAGTTATGATCTCATTTCCAAGCATTGGTCAGGCCCTGGGGCTATACTGGTGGACAGCCAGTGATGAGGGAAGGGCTGGATAGACAGTGGACAGTGACTGTGGCTCTAGGACCTCACCTGAACCCACCCTGAATGGTCTGCAGTACAAGAGTTGGCCTCTTGTTCCAGCCCAGTTCCCTCTTCACTAACTCATGCTCCCTTCCCTCCCCCCCCCGCACCCCAGTGGAGGTGACTCTGGACATGGACACGGCTCACCCTCAGCTCTACATTTCTGATATGAAAGCCATATCCTGCAGGAGTCATCCCCAGGAAGTGCCCGACTCGGAAAAGAGATTTAAGAGGAAGTGTGTTGTGGCTTCTCAGGGTTTCTGGCAAGGGAAACATTACTGGGAAGTAGATGTGGGATACCATAAAAGATGGTACTTGGGAGTGTGCCGGGACGATGTGGAAAGGAAAGTGTACATGAGTTTGTGTCCCACAAATGGGTACTGGGTCTTTGGACAGTGGGGACACCAACAATATTTCACATTTAATCCCTCAAAATTCAGCCTCTTCCTAAGAACTCCCCCTACACGAGTTGGCATCTTCCTGGAGTATGAAGATGGGGCCATCTCCTTCTTTAATATAAATGACCAGTCCCTCATTTATAAGATGGAGCATCAGTTTGAAGGTGTGTTGCGGCCCTTCTTCGAGATTTATGAGGGAGAAACTGTAAATCCCATATATATCTGTCCAGTGTCCCTGAGATGAAAAATAGAAGCTTCTTCTCAAAGGGCCACGCTCGTAGGCACAGACAACTGAGTGCGCCTCCTGCAGGCTGTGCTATCCTTCCTCTCCAGTAGTGTTGCCAGTGGGAATCACACTTCTGCTTTAGGTTATTAAGTTTTCTCTCTCAGCCCCAGAGTCCTGCAGTAACCAACAGTGATGGCTTCTAGGCAAGGAGAGTCTATCCATGTGGGAGTCAGGGGTCATAGCCACCCTGAGGTGGAAAAGGGAAGAATGTGGACATTGGATTTAGTTTATAATAACCCCACCCATTTAAGAGACCTTGGACCAGTCATGCCCTCTCAGGCCATCACCTGTCAAGGGCAGTGTTTCCTATGTGATAGTGAAGATTAAAGAGACAATGAATGTGCATCATGCCTGCATCTTGTTGATGGCACAGTGTTGGCTGATGATGTGTTCTTTATGTTACACATATACCAACATGATCCCTGTTTATTTATTCCACATTAATTAATTACTTTTTTCCTATTCCAAATCACCCATGGAATAGTTATTGGACACCTCTTCTGTGCCAGCCCAAAGAAATGAAGAGGAAGTAGCACTTCCCATTTCCTTCCATAAAGCCAACATTACCTTGATACCAAAACAAAACAAAGACATTACAAGAATAGAAAACTTTAGACCCACAACTCTCACCAACATAGTTGTAAAATTCTAAATAAAATATTAGCATATTGGATCTAACAATAGATTCAAAGATAATACATCACCACCAACTGTGGTTTATTTCAGGAATGCAGGGTTGGTTTAATATTAAAACATCAACTAGCATAATTCATTATATTGACAAATTATAAACTAAATTGGTGTGATAATCTCAATAGATGTAAAAAATTATTTTTTACAAATTCAAAATCCATTATTGATAAAACTATATATCATGAAGATATATAGTTGCCCAATAAGTATATAAAAATATTTTCAACATTATTAGACATTAAGGAAATGAAAATTAGGCAATGAGTTGCTACCACTTATTAGAATGGCAAATATTGAAAAGACTCACCAAGTGCTGGCAAGGATGTATAGGGACTATACTCCTAATGGAAGTGTAAACTAGTGCACCCATTTTGGAAAATGGTTTGTTAGTGACTTCAGAAATTAAACAGAGGCCTACCAGATGATCCTCTATTCCACTCTACAAATTTTCTCAAGGGAGAAGGAAAGGAAGGAGTCCAAGTTCTCTGTGTCTACAAAGACTTGACGTGAATGTTGACAGCTTTATTTGTAGTAGCCAAAAATTTGTAACAACCCAGATAAACAAAGAAACAAATTGTGGTATACATGTATTTATGCTACAGAATACTACTCAGTGGGAAAAAGGAATGAACTATGGAGCACAATAACAGCATGGATGAACCCCAAAATATTATTTAAAGTGAAAAAAGCCTGGCAGAATGAATACATACTGTGTGATTCCGTCTATAAAAAGGTCTATAAAATGCAGACTATTCTATAGTAATGGAAAGCTTATTAGTGTTTGGAGGAGAGAGTAGGGTGAGAGGGATTACAAATAGTGAGAGGATCTTGTTGGAATGATGGTTATGCCAACTATCTTCATTGTGGTGATGGTTCATTGGTGTACAAACATATTAAAATTCATCAAATTAGACACATAAAATATGTGCAGTTTATATCAGCTATGCATCAATAAAGCTGTTTTTAAAAATATATATACCATGGAATGCTACTCACCCATTAAAAAGATAGAGGCTTTTGTATTAACCTGGGTGGAGTGGAAACACATTCTTCTTAGTAAGTATCACAAAAATAGAGAAGCAAGAATCCAATGTACTCAATTCTAATTTGAAGCTAGTAGATGACCTAATACACACCCACATAAGAGAAAAACTCAAATCAATCCAAGGTGAGGTGGGGGAACAAGAGAACAGGGAGAGAGGAGGAGGGGGTGCATGGGAGTGCTCCAATTAATGGTCACAATGTTAGGGTGTATGGCACACTTCTTAGGGTCGGGACACAATTATAAGAGGGACTTTACCTAACTGATGCTAACATTGTAATCTAATTCTTTGTGTGCTCAACTAACTCAAAACAAAAAAAAAAGAAGAAAAGAAAATTAATTAATAACAATAGAGAGGCCTTGTAGTATATCAGTATATATCACCTCCCAGTGCCTGATACACTACTATTTGCTTAATAACTTTTCTTCAAGCTTGTGATCATTCAGGTACCTGAGTGTGGACACTGTTGGGAGAGGGATGAACTCCTTAAGCCAGCTTCTCAGGAGGGCCCTGTGCGGAAGGAGGTGATGACCCCATCAACTGTCACAGTGCATACCCTTCAGACTTCAGTCCCAAGGGGTTTGGAGGACAGTTGGGAATGCAAATCCCCAGGATTGTACACTGCTCTCTTGCCCCTAATGCTATAAGAGTGTATCTAAAAAGCAGCAATAAATGGGACATGACTTGACAACAGACTGTGGTAACACAATGGTTTGGGTAGATCAAGAGAATTATATTGAGTTGGGGAAAAACAGCTCAAAAGGTGACACATGATGTGATTCCATTTATGTAACCATCTCCAAATGTCTTATAAAAACAGAGAACACAGAAGTGGTTCCCAGGGATTAGGAAAGAGGATGTAGGTGTGCCTGTAAAGGGGCAGCGTCAGGACTTTTTTTTTTTTTTTTTGAGACAGAGTCTCAAACTGTTGCCCTGGGTGGAGTACCATGGCATCACAGCTCACAGCAACCTTAAACTCTTGGGCTTAAGCAATTCTCTTGCCTTGGCCTCCCAAGTAGCTGGAACTACAGGTACCTGCCACAATGCCCGGCTATTTTTTATTGTTGTTGTTGCAGTTGTCATTGTTGTTTTGGCTGGCCTGGGCTGAGTTTGAAACCACCAGCCTTGGTATATGTGGTGGACGCCCTACCCACTGAGCTACGGACGCCGCCCAGTGTTAAGATCTGTTATGAAAATGAACAGGATCTTGATCGTGTTGGTGTTATGTAAATTTACACTTGTAGTAAAATTTTCTTTGACTACACATGCATGTACAAACACTTGTAAAAACTGCTGCAGTGTGAATTAGGACATAGTACATACAGTGTATTTTATTAATATATGCACACTATATATAGTAGCAAATGTCAGTTTCCTGGGTTTTTTTTTTTATTGAATGTTAACTATGTACATTAATGCACTTCTGGGGTACAGTGTGAGGTTTTCACATGCATTCTGAAATACTTCCATCAAACTGGTCAACACAGCCTTCATGTCATTTTCTCAGTTATTGCTTTAAAA
>CAUYTI010157714.1:0-21674 GCA_963575145.1 Galago senegalensis | reverse complement strand
TTTTTTTTTTTTGAGACGGAGCCTCAAGCTATCCCCCTGGGTAGAGTGCCATGGCATCACGCTCACAGCAACCTCCAACTCCTGGGCTCAAGCGAGTCTCCTGCCTCAGCCTCCCAAGTAGCTGGAACTACAGGCGCCCGCCCCAATGCCTGGCCATTTTTTGGTTGCAGCCATCATTGTTGTTTGGCAGGCCCGGGCTGGGGATTCGAACTCGCCACCTTAGGTGTATGTGGCTGGTGCCTTAGCAGCTTGAGCCACAGGTGCCCAGCCAAGCATCCTTATTGAAACGGTGCCATTCTTGGTCATGGCAATCAGTGCTGTCTAGGAAGGGGAAAGAAAGAAGTTCACAAAGGAAACAGCAAAGGCAGTGTTCCTTTCAGATATTTCTCATTCCCCTTGGCCCTTCTTCTAAATTCCTGCCGATTTTTACCAAAATAACTGCTAATAGCACTTCATGTCTTCTGAAATAGTAATTAAAGGACTGTTAATTGACATCAATCTTTTCAAAGATAATTATATCCACAGCTCATCCAAGGACTTGATAGTAACAGTGGGTTAATGTACTATTTTTTTAAATCAGCTATTGTATATGTATCTAAATATTTATTGTACCAAATAGTGTATGAGTCAAGATTAGAAAAAACATTCTTCAAGACAATAAAACTTTACAGCATATTCTTAAACACACTAAGGTAACTGATATTTTTTTCAGTGGGTATAAGAATGTGTGCCTTCCACAGGGTTCAAAAACTGATCCCAAGTATGCAACAATATATTTCAAGAGATTTTGATTAAGAGAGGAAGAGAAATATTTTCTTAGAAAAAAAAAAGTTTTTTAGAGTAATGAGAAATATTTGTAAGATATCTTTTTCATGGAAACCCAAGACAAATATTTATACACATTCCATTCCAGTTTCTTTAGATATCATACTCAAATAATACTAGCACTATTTAGACACCACTATCGTGTGGCTTCAGTTTTATTTTATGAAGAAGGCGAACAGATGGAGCTGCCACTTTGTCCTAACAGAGATTTTCTTAATTTCACAAGGGGTAGCCAGAAAATATAGACTGGAAAGATGCCTTTTCAGCACACCCACTCAATAGTAGCTGTAAAATGTCATAGGGAAAAAAAAGTAACTAAAACGTTTTCACTTCTTTAAGCCCTGTTTGCTAAACCACTAGCGTCACTTTGTCACTCTCTGCTTTGACTTTCATTTTGCCCATTTACAAATGGTACCTGCACAGACCAGAGACCAAACAACACTGACAAAACATCTTCTTTGCAGACTTTGTCCAGCTCATTTTCACTCCAGCACTGAATGGCCAATATTTAAAGTAAGAAGAATTGGTTTTTCCTTCTTTTGACTTGATGCATGTGATTAAACTTCTAAGAACATTATTTATTTGCACTTCATAAGCACAAATCTGAAAAGATAAGCCATAAGTTAACTAGTACTTGTTTAATCTTTTCGTTTTGTGGGAATATGGTGCAATAAATATCTTTACTGAAATCATGCCATACTTGGGAAATTTTTGTTCATCAAAAAATTATGGAATAAGCATAAGTAGCATTATCAATAAATGTGTCATTCCATTTTAATATTGTTTTCTTGCAGCATAACTGAGTCAATAAATTATTTGGTAGCTAAGTTCATAAAATTTTCAATGAAATGAAATGTTCAAGATAAGATAGATAAAAATAAGAGTTGCTGTCAGAAACTTATTGTATTATTTAACATAAGGAATAACTACAAGTAATAATTTAAATCATAGCAGTATTTTAATAAGGGAAGTTTCTGTCTGAAGGAGTAATATTCTAACAAGTTTTTTAGGGCTGCTATGTCAGTTTGACCCTCTAAAAGAGCTAATCTCTTTTCTGCTCAGGGTTCACAAGTCCTAGTATGCAGTTCTTGTTCTTATGGCCTTAGACGGGTTCTGAATTCCTCACAGCATGATAAAGAAAAAGAAAAATACTGTCATGGTTCTGCGTAGCTTTCTTTTAAAACCAGTTCTTAAATATCTCTCATAAAACTTCAGTCTCACTGGGTAGGAATTGGTCCCATGTTCTGATCCAAAGCAAAGGGTGAGTGAGAAATGTCCTTCAGTTGAGTGCCCAAGAGTTCGGACAGAAGTCACAGTTTCTGGAACGAAGGAGAAATGAAGAACAGACGTTGGAAATGCTGAGAGTTAGAGTTTGTGTTACCGAACTTTTAAATTAATATTTATAAAATCTACCCTCAGGCAAATTTTAATATTTCATATTTCAGTAACTATTAAGCTAATAAAAATTTCACCTGAATCAAAATTAAGGATTTCTTTAAACTTGGTTAATAATTTTTTGAAGTGCATAATTATATTCTATGGGTCAAATAGCATATTGTTTGTTATTTAGTGAATTCATGGTTGATATATATTATTGAGAGCACATCAATGGCTAGTCAAATTGGATGTTTATTAACCATTACTACATTTTTGGAGAGGCACCCCTGGGCAACATGAGAATTATACCAATTGTGTACTACTTATACAAAGTTGAATAAAGGTGTTTCAAGAGACTAAAGTCCTTATATGAATAGGACTTTGTGGAATGAGATCACTAAGAAACTGCTTCATAATTATTGGAGGATATCTCAGATTTTCTTTTTGGGGGGTACATTATATTTTACTGTGTTAATTTTTGTTCTTTCCATAACAGTTTAGCCCAAGTGAAAAATAAAGATTTTCATCAAATTCACAATAATAAGCACCCTCACTTTTCATTATTAAATTTCTTATACACTTATAGCCACTGTTAAAAATTAATTGTATTCATTTAACAGATAGGAACTTGAGGCTCAGATCCATTAAATGAATTAAGAACTCAGTTTCAAGACTCGGCTTCAAATCAGGAACTGATGAACCTCACTGATGTTTTTTAACAGAGTACTGTTTCCAGAAGACACGAGACTCTTTCTCATTTTTTGTTAAGCTTCAGCTACACTCAAGCAGAGAAATTTTAACTCCAAGGAATTTTTTTTTAACAACCTGTCTCATCCAACACAGTGTCTGCGTAATAGTGACTACTTTTTTAGAAATATACTAACGTGTTTTCTCATTCTCATTTCTTTATATATGTTCCTTCTAGTGATTCAGAGCAAGGGGTATATCAGAGTGGCTTGTGGGAGCTGGTGATTAATCTTTCAAAAATCTTACAAACTGGTTGCTAAATGAAGGTATTACTAAAAATTAAATTCTATGAATTTACAACTAAATAAATTCCATTAATATTAAAAACAAAGGTAATACTCAAAACTTACCCCATTTAATTAGTTGACTACATTTTAATATCTGCGTTCCTAAGTTAACATACTACTACTGTGTCACCCTGGTAGAAATACTGTATGTTGGCGTTCCCCTTCTCATCTCTTTCCATCTCTGAGTTTATTAGTGTCACGTCAGCCAAGTGGAGAGCACAGTATTTACACAACTGAATAGGCCGTCATTACAAATTAACAGGCCACCCCTGCTCCTACACACACATACACACATACACACAGCCAGGTTGTTAAATAACTGTCCTCACTCTACTGTCCAGATGCATTTATCTACTTCAGAGGAAGTTAGGACCATTTTACAGGGGATACAAAATGAAAAGAAGGAAATCATAACAGGTTTTTTAAAATTTGGGGGTGACCATAGTCTTAATAGTCAGATATTGTTGAAAGAAAAATACATTTTCTAAACTCCTCCCAGTCATAATAATATGTAAAGATCCAGGGCTTATGACTCTGAAGGTCAACCAGAAACCCTTAGTAGAGAGAACTCAGCCCATGATGTAAGGGAACTACTACACAATGAGGATGCTTCTGTATTGGTGGAAAGAGACACTCGGGAAGGAAGCCATTGTGCAAGGAAGTCAGGCCCAGTGTCCTTGCTTCCTACCTCTACATGTCAGAATGAAATCTCAACTATGTTGATGGAGATCAGGTTATGGCTGCTTCAAAGCATTAAAAAGTATGAAGAAATGAAAAGCACTAAGGGCAGCCGCACACTGTCCCTGTGAACAAGGCACACAATCTGACTTTGTGTCCACTAACACATAATGATACAGGAGTGACAGAGCTCCCAGTGGTATTAAAATCTGCACTGTCCAATATGGTCATCACTAACCACATGTGGCTACTGAACACTTAAATGAGGTTAGATTAACCTGGGCTCTGTTCGGCACACACGTGTGTTGTTGTAAATACTTAGTAAGAATGAGGAACCTAAAATTTTTCATCAGTAAACTTTTATATTAGTTAATGTTGGCATGATGATAATTAGGTCCTATTGTAAAAAATAGAAAAGCATTATTTAAGTTCACTTCACCTGTTTCTTGTTAGTTTTTCTTAAATTTTAAATAACATACATAGCTCACCTTTATGGTTTGGATTATCCCATGCATTTTGAAAAAGTGTGCCAATTTACATAGATGATCCTGATTGAATATCCCTCTCACTTGTGTTGTATAGGGCTCAAGAAATTCCCTTGTTTTCTGGTGGAGTGTTATGCAGAACACACACACAAATGAGCAGATGAGCAGAGGTTGCAAATAAGGAAGATTGCCAATGGCAGAGGTCTTGAAACTGAAGGTGATGGCTGGGTCCATTGGCCCAGTCCAGAGCAGTGAATGCAGCCTCAGTGCAAAGACCACAATGAGTCTTTTACATTCCACTGAAGTCACCAAGGACCAAGCTTCATGTGAGAGGTGAACAGGGCAGAGTCCACTAGAGTCCAGCATGGACTGCCATCACATTCTTAAACCTGTAAGTCTTGACCTACACTCTTATGTCCTTGCTAACAGGAGAGCGCCTAAGCTCAACTCACTAACTGGTGGCAACATGACTACATATCCTTTTACATATATAAGACTCAAACATTCATTTCTCTTTCAAGAGAAATAATTTCAATTTTATACAAGCATAACTGTTCATAGTTTCCTTTTATTTGAATTATAGATTTTTAAAGAAAACATATCTGAACAATAACTTCAGAGTTTTAGTAAAAACACATTTTCAAGTGACATTTCATTATGTTGGAGTCAAAATAACTTTCAAAAATCAGACATTATATTATCTAATAACTTATATACATAAATTGTGGTAAGTTCCAAAAACAGTAAATTAATCTGAGAATTCTTTTTTAGAATTGAAGGTTTTGGCATACTGAAAATACCATTTAAAGATGTAGAAATCATTGTATGATTACACATGAATGAAATAGTATATTTCATATCAAATTTCAAATATTTCCACATACAAATTAATCATTTTATTATTAGCACTATATTTATCTTTAAAAAAACATCATTTCTTTCTATCACCCCCAAATGTCTAATTTTTGTCTTTGTAAATTTATGTTTGAAATAATCTGATAGAAATTTGGAGCATACACGTATAACAGGCATTCCTTAAGACAAAGCATAGTTTTATCCTTTAGATTCCTATCAAAGAAAGATATAACCTTTGGGACTTTTTAAAAAATCTTAATATTGTTATTTTAGACCCAAATAAAGTTTGAAAAAAATAAGATTAAGCAAATTACATATCATCATCAACTGTGCTATCATCATGTAAATTTTAAAATGAAAAAAATTAAACTAGAAACTAAAATAATCCTCTGGTTTATGGTTCATAGAGCTAACAAAGAAATGAATTACCAACAAGATAGCAGTAATTTGGTAAATGCAGATTGCATTTGCTAATCTAAGTTTCAGAGGGAAAAAGGAAAGCATGGGCCAAATCAAAGTCATTTCAAGGTGCAGTATTTTGCTATTTATTTATGCAAATATATTCTTCATTGCTTTGGCATGGAATAAAAAAAAGTGATGCCCTAGGCAAGGGACTATATTACTTATTACTCCCTGCTTCTCTTCTATTGAATGCCCATCAGAAAATTTGAGATAAATTTTGGATGAGCATGGAAGAAGCAGTTATTAAACCTTGAGAACAGCATAAACTCCAAAATTAATAATTTAGCATTTTAAAAGTAAATTTACTTCTGAAGTAAAATTTACTTTGAAGTTGATTGAATTATTGTTCCAGTGAATAAGTAAGATTGTCAACTACTGTCACAGGAATCGGGTCTTTGTGCTAACCATCGTGAGTATTCTGATATTTTCACAGTTCTTGATTACTAAATTTTGGAAGTAAACCCAGAATTTACTTCCCAGCTTTAGAAGCTATGACTAAGAGAATCTCACTACTCCCCAGCAACAACAACAAATGTTTGAAATAGTTTTGGGAAAGTGTTTTTTTTTTATTGTAATATATGATAATGTAAAGTGAAAATACCTAAGACAAAACTTTAAATGGTTCCATACTCTAAAGAAAAGCAAAAAGGATCATAAAAATACTCCCCACTAATACTACCCACTAGGTAGGGTAAAAAGAGTCCAACATATGGCTTCAAACAACAAAATTTTGAGCTTTATAAAGATGGTATGGTCTGGAGCAAATGATTGAGCATCTCCAAAGCTAGCAGTTTCTACCTTATGTACTTCAATGTGTTGTGAGATACACATAAGGAAATATATGTGAAAGATATTGTAAATTTTATATTATATTAGTGCTTGATCATCTTTGCCTGATGAACTTATACTGTTTTGATCTATTTTAACTCATGGTGGGCTTTTCAGGCAAATTTCTCTAAAAGGTTTAAAACAGAACTTACATGACTAAGAAATAAGATATATCAGGATGTCATTTTCCTCCCCCCACCTCTTCCCTCCTTGTCCCTTTTTCTCGCTCACTTTTAGAAAGGAAACAAAAGATTATAAGCAATTTACTCAGAGTATACGATGTGGTTTTCCTATGTTAAAGACATAACTTGAATAAAGCAAAATTATAAGGGAACTTACAGAGGAGAATGAGTATTTGAAAAAGACAAAGACGTAGAACTAAGTATGTTGTTCAGTACAAGAATAAACAAATTTAACATAGAAAAGAAAAAGAATGTGGAAAGAAAAAGAATGTTAGAAAAGACTAAACAAAAGGTTCTTATACCTGTCACATTCCAAAGAATGGCTCTACCTTGATTAACATGAGGGAATGAGGGTATTTCTTATGCAACAAACAGATTAATAAGCAACATTAGTCACAAATGGAAGATTCAGTTAAAGTTGCAGTGTTATGGTCCTCTACTAATCCTACGCTAAATATAGCCTGAAGATCATAAAAGTGTATACAACTATCATCTAGAGTAATCCTTAGTTTTATTCACTTGTACATTTGTAGACTTACATTATTCTTTTGCAGGCTGTAACTAAAGGGGAATATTTGTATCTAAGAAAAAAGAAAAATGAGAGCTCCATTCCTTTTTATTTCAAATTAATATGAGGGCACAAATTTTTAGTTTACATTGTTTTTGATTATAAGATTCAAGTTGTAGTTGAGCCCTTAACCCAGAAGGCATGCTGAAGATCCTCACTTTTACACATTAGGTGAGATCCCACCAAATGCTTCATCCTCCCACCAATCGCCCTCCCTCCTCCCCCTTTTCTCTTCCTCTTTACACTTCCCCTACAATAGACTACAATTGTATATCATTATTTGTGTGAGTGTTTATCTCTCTATACATCAATTTCATATTAGTATTGAGTACAGTGGATATTTCTTTTTCCATTCTTGAGATACTTTGCTAAGAAGAATGTGTTTCAACTCCATCCAGGTAAACATTAAAGAGGTAAAGTCTCCATCTTTTCTTATGGCTGCATACCACTCCATGGTATACATATGCCACAATTTGTTGATCCATTCATGGCTTTATGGGCACTTGGGTTGTTGACAATTGTGAGTGAGCTATGATAAACTTTTGGTTGCAAGTGTCATTTTGGTAAAATAATAAATGGTGCTGTGATAATTGGCTAGCCATATGTAGAAGACTCACACCTCTCACTATTGACAAAAATTGACTCTCACTGGATAAAGGATTTAAATTTAAGACATGAAACAATACAAATTACAACATTTTCAAAATATTGGTCTGGGAATATATTTTAAGAAGAACCTCCGGCAATTGCAGCAACACCAAAAATAAATAAATGGGACCTGATCAAGCTAAAAGGCTTCTGCACAGTTAAGAAAATCACAACTGAAGCAAACAGACAGACTTTGGAATGGGAGAAGGTTTTTTGCATACAATGAATCTAACAAAGGTCTGCTAACTAAAACATACGGAGAACTCAAATTAATCAACTAGATAAGAGCAATTGACCCCAGGTAAAAGTGGGCAAGAAACTTGTCTTCTCTGAAGATGACAGATGAATGGTCAACAAACAAATGAAAAAAATGCTCATTGTCTCTAATCATCAATGAAATGCAAGTCAAAACAACCCTGAGATATCACCTACTCAGTGTGAATAGTCCATGTCACATAGTCCCATGCAGATGTTGGCATGGATGTGAAGAGAAGGGAAGACTTCTAAACTAATATAACCTTTATGGAAACAAACATGGAGAAGTCTCAATGAACTATAAGTCAACCTTCCATTCGATCCCACAATTCCATTACTAGGTATCTATTCAGAAGAACAAAAATGATTTTACCACAGAGAGTTGAATTCTTTATGACTAATTTAACTGATGAATTGAACCAAGGAAACTCTACACAGTTACCCCATTTGTTTCATTGTTAACCCTTTTATTCCTCTTGTTTTCTTGGCCTTTGCAGAGCCCTTTGCCCTTAGCCTTGTTTAAAGTGTGAGTCAGCTATCAGTTTACAAGCACCCCTCTTTCAAGACAGACATGTCAACCCTTCTAAATGATTCCTAAAATCCCTTCATTCGATTCTGCTGGGAGAAAAGGCACCCTCATAGCTCTTAAAGTCTTTCTCTAAGAAACCTCTCTGTCCATTCCCATTTATCCCCTAGAAGTGGGGATGAGATGCAGGTCACCAATTTCCTGTCACAATACCATCAGTAGAGTGTCCTGCCTTTAGGTCTGCCAGTTTTCTGCTGTTCTCTTGCCCTTGGGCTCCAGAGACAAAAGAACAAATCCAGAACATCTCATGTAACAGACTGATGTGCTAGTTTTCTCTGTTGTCCAAACTATGTAAGCAATGTAACTCTCAGAAAGAACAAATTCTTAGTTAAATGGCAACTTTTATCTTTAGAAGTTTCCAGAAATAAAGTATGCTGTCCATATTTCTGTGTGCTTTACATTTACTTTCAGATAGACTTTGACATTTTCAAGACCAGTAGTTTTAGAGCTAAAGTGACCCACTCTGCCCTTGCTCCAAACGATAACAAAATTCCTTTTTCCGATTTTATGTGTTGCTTTGTTAAGGCAGTTAAATTCCTCTAGGAATTTGTGATTCAAAGCTCAGCAGCATCATGACTCTGCTCTTATTCACACAACTGTTGTTAATACATTGTCACGGCTGGCTTTCTTTCTTTCTTTCTTTCTTTCTTTCTTTCTTTCTTTCTTTCTTTCTTTCTTTCTTTCTTTTTTTGCTAGTGTATTAGACCTTTCATTGCTTCCAGCTTGGATTATCCAGTAGCATGGGTGAAAAGTGAACTTCATGTCTTCATTTTTTAATTCCTGCCCACTATTACCAAACTATTATTCACAAATACCATTTTCCTTCTCACTCTCCTACTTAAAAAACTTCTCATTTTTATTGCCCATAATATGGAATTTGAGTTCCATAAGCTAATCTTTCACAATTATGGTAATGACAGGCCTTTCTCTTTTTCATCAGCTTCACAGAACACATTTTTATCAAATGAAATCTATTTTTTCCTTATATAATACTGCAAACTCATCTGGTACTTTCCTATTTCCATTTTATTTTTTAATTTCCCAAAGTCCTCTAACTTTTCTTCCTTATCCTATTTCTCTTTTCCATTTATTTAAACAATATCTGTCAGCTAATGTGCATAATTTCAAAAGTCAGATGGTCTTTCTTTAACCTGGGCACTGCAGACGTTTTATGAAGCATTACACAACAAAAAAGGAAAGAATATGGCCCCAAAGGCAGGTCAAAGTTCTCTTCTGAATGATTGCAATAATTATTTTACTTTTGGTCCTATTTTTCCTCATTTTTAAAATGAGGTAATCAGATTAGATCTGTCTTTGGTCCTGCTTCTAATATTTCACAAATGTATGAACTGGATTCTCCTATCTGAACCTTTCTGTGAATAATTCAGCAAAACTAATACTCCTATTACCAAATTAATATTTTCAAATCACATTTAAATTCTTATAGCACTGACTAAAGGCCTTGCTCTATCTGCTTTTTAATGCTTGTCCTTTACTTCCCTAAATTATTAGCTACAAATTTACTGAAGATTGATATAATGGCTGATATAGGTAATATATACTAATAATGAAAGATGAATACAAGCCATGTTCAAGCAACTCTTGTAACTACAGAAGTCAAATGTGACTTGAATATTATAATTTTAAGATATTTTTTCCTTTCTTAAAATGTGTATACATTTTTTGATACCCTCTTTGTGTGTGCACGCCTGTACGTGTGTGTACTGAGCACATGGACTCTCTCACTATACCATATATAGAAATTCAAAAACAAGTTGTTTTTTTCTCAAAAACAATGTTTAGGAAAATCAAGGTAAGTGATATTATTTAAAATACTTTCTACATGATTTAAAGCCGCATTGGGAAGGCTGGGCAGCACCACAACTTCACTTTCTTGGTTTGTGTCCTACCTTACCTACTTGGACACTTATTTTCAACAGCAGAGCCAAAAATTATGAATGGGAATTTGTATGGGAAATAGTAACAACTCCTTCTAAATTCAGAGATGCCGCATGGAATAGAGGAAAACCAAGGTGTATATGTTCCCACTTATTAATCTCTGTGAACTCCGAAGTTAGGTGCAAGAAGTATAGCAACCAAAGAAAATTGTACTACATACCAACATATAGCGAGGTGTTTAATGATTACATAAAAACTAGAAAAATAATGTTTCAAATTAGTTGGAAAAGCTTCATTTTTAATTTCTGACAATGTTGTCTTACTTTCTGACTTACCATGATGTTATATTTACTTTATTAGTAAATGATTCGGGCTCAGTGCCTGTAGCTCAAGCAGCTAGGGTGCCAGTCATATATACCAGAACTGGCCATTCGAATCCAGCCTGGGCCCTCCAAACAACAATGACCATTATAACCAAAAAATAGCCGGGCATTGAGATGGAAGCCTGTAGTCCCAGCTACTTGGGAGGCTGAGGCAAGAGAATCACTCTAGCCCAAGACTTTGAGGTTGCTGTGAGCTGTAACACCACAGCACTCTACCCAGGGCAACAGCTTGGGACTCTATCTCAAAGTAATAATAACAATGATAATAATTCTGATATACATTACACTACTCAGACAAAAATGAAAAGTATTTGACATATGAAAAAAGTGATTTTATTAAAAAACATTTAATAAACAATTTAGATGTCACAATTTTTTCACATGACTTGATTGCCTTAATAAGGCTCATTTTCTATAAAGTACTAAAGAGAGGGTGCAATACAAACCTAAGAAGTATTTTTCGTATTAACAAAGCTGATACAGGTTCATTTTTAAAGTGCATGCCAAGAGTTTTAAAAAACTTCTATAGAACAGGCACTCTGCATCATATATTATTCATTTTAGAAATGTCTATATTCATTTAGATCAATTTCAAATTATGGTAAAAGAGAATCTCAATGTATGGTTGCCTGACTAAACTTTAATGATTAAACTTCATAGGATTTTTTTATTATTAAATCATAGCTGTGTACATTTTTTAATGCACGTGTTTTTTATTTCTTTAAGGCGTGTGTTGTTTTTTTCCCCAAGGTAAATGTTTAACAAAAGTACTTCAATGCTTCTCTTTGTGATTTGAATCAAATGTATGATATGACTTGGATGGAAAATGATTTAACAACATTTTCATTTTTTTCCTAGTGGTGTAACTCTAAACCACTAAGTATCCAGATACTTATATTTAGACAAGGGACTTTTGGGGTTATGAAACTTGATCTAGATGTCTAACCCACCAAAGTGATGTGATAACAGGCTTTCTTGTATATATTTCAAAATAACATGTTCTTGGCATTTCTCTCTCCAACCCAGCCTAGTATAAAAAAGTAAAGTGCTAAATGAAAAAAACGTAAGAGAAACAAGTGAACAAAGAAAAGTCCACGACATCATCAGGGTCTACAGGTCAAACAATGACTGGAGAATACACTCCCTAGAGAGTCCAGTAATGACTGGAAAGCTGGAGAAAAGATGGGGCCTCTTAACAAACGAAAAGAGTTCAAGGCAAAAGAAAGAATCGACCTCAAATTCAAGACTGCTGTGGAAATTACAATCAGGTGAAGGAATAATTACTTCCCTTTACTGGGGCCTTACTTCATTTGCTATTGTCCCCTTCACAAAACCCAGCGCAATTCTGAGACTTTACTATATTCACAATAAACACTTACTAAACCGGACTTAACAGAAGGAAGCACTTAAAAAAGTGGTAGAGGCTCAGCGCTGGAAGCACAGTAGTTACGTCACCAGCCACATACACCGAGGGTGGCGGGTTCCAGCCCAGCCCGGGCCAGCTAAACAACAATGAGAATTGCAACAAAAAAATTGCCAGGTATTTTGGCAGGCAGCCTCTTGGAAGGCTAAGGCAAGAGAATCGCTTAAGCCTGAGAGTTGGAGGTTGCTGTGAGCTGTAACGCCACCGCACTCTACCAAGGGCGACAGAGTGGGACTCTGGGGAAAAAAAAGAAGGTCAGTAGAAATAAAATTTTCAAGGGGAAAAATAAGTTGACCATTTCAAAACACTTAAACTATGAGTTATTATTACTTGGTTTTCTCTCTCACAAACTGAGTTTGTGTTGTAATGAGGTCTGCAGTCAAAGAAGCTTGAACAGAGTTTGTGAAAAGCAAGTGGTCATATATGTAAAAGTCTTATGACCATATCTGAGAAAATCATTGATATAACCAAGTTTCAGAATTTTAGTAGAAATACTAAAGTTAAACTAATCAATTATGCCAGAGCAGTATTTTTTAATATAAAATTTAAAAATATGATTAACAAATGATATGTTACTCAAAAATATTAAATTAATGGGCATCTAGTCTGTTTGTTGCCTAGTATATTTTCCAAAATGTTATCTTTTAGGAACCATTAAATCTAAATATAAGTTATGCTTGTCCCTTTAGGTGAAAGTCCAAGGTATCTAATTAACAAGGTTTTGAATCCATTAGATAAGCCTTTATTGCTTATAGGAAGCAGTGCATGTAAACAGTTTCAAGGGATGCTTATAATACTCTACGGAGTTATGAGAATAACTAATTTAACTTAGTGATAGGAATCCAAGTTTTGGTTATATGTATGCTAAAGATAATGTTGATATTGATGTTAAAATATCAGGCTTTACAAATGACGTTCTTATTTGGGGATATTTTGCTTAGGCTGCTATGTAATTGTATGCTTGATTTATTTCAAATAATTTCATTCAGGTACCCTAAAAATATACACTAAATATGTTAAAAAATTAGGTAATTTTTCCTATTAACTTTACTTTGTAAATTTAGAAAAATAAACTATTGGGGAAATTAACAAAATGCATATCATGTGAGTCAACTAACAGGGCTGTGTGACTAAGTAGCATCCAAGAATTTTCATTGACAGCAGATTTATATGGTATTAGAAATTCTAAATATCTAAATTGTGATTCATTCTGAAATAGACTGAAAGCAAATTCTGAATTCCAGTTAAATTTTAGCAATAGCTTTTTATCTTTAAACGATCATGCTTTCTCATGTACAGAATACTAGTACATGGGTTATTAGGAACTTAAAATATTCACATCCATAGTTTATTAAGATATATCATGCCAAATTTAAATTACTTTTGACATGAATTATATTATATTATTAAAATCTCTAGATATAAAAATTATACACCTATGTGTAAGAAAAATCCTATTCTGCACATCTCATAATTAACATGGTGTGCTCATAGAAAATTCAAATATTCTGAACAATAAATCCTTAACCCACTTATAAATTAAAATTTAAAATTAATCATTATATTCAATATATTTGAGATTATAACCACAAAATACCCATTACAATAATATGCTACTTTGTACCTCATAGTTGCATAATTTTATAATTTTCAAATTGCTTTCATACCTATTGCCTATTTGAAGTCAAGCACTGAGACTAGTTTACTGTTGTTCTTCTGACTGCTCTGCCCAAACTCTAACACATTCTATCTTTCCAGAAAAAAATGTATTGAATTTACATAAAACAATGAATAGAACATAAAGAAGTGACTTTCTGGCACAATATCCTGCTAGAAGGCAACTATTTTTATTCCCATTTTTACAGAGAGAAAATGGAGGCACTAAGAAGTTGGCTGAGTTGTCAGGTGTTTTAATTGGAGAATAAAAGTCAATTTCACTCCAAGGTTCAATTGTTCAGCGAGCAGGACAGCCAGTGGCCTATTTGTGTGAGGGACTAAAGATAATTCTGGGAAGGAAGCTATCCTAGGAAAGTAAAGAACAAATTTGCTATAAGTAGTGTTCAAGGAACGTACCACTACCAGCAAACACATAACAATTATTTATAAACATTTATACTGCAGACACAAGAATAACAAAAGTTTATCATAATTTATTATGTTCCTGGAACTAAATCATTTCTAAATGGAGCCCTCATATAATCTTTGCAACAACCCTGTCAAGTAGACGTCAAAAGGAAAGGCCAATTTTATGGAAGACGTAGCTGTAGATGAGGCAGGTAATTACTGTCTTTGGCGGGAGACTTGTCAATGCTCATTGGTGTCCTTGTGTGCCGCTGCACAGCCATATCTACAGTGCTTCTGCTGAGTGGAGAAGGCTGGCTGTCATTCTCATAGTGCCTGTGCTAGAAATATTCAATATGGCTCTGATCAGAGAGTTACAAGTTCTCTGCTGGACAGAAGTATACTACTGTTTTACCAAAATCCTACAGGGAGACTACATAAGTCTCAGTTTGAGTAAGACCAGTTAAGTCCTGAGGCATATCAGATGTCTTTATCAGATTTCTTAAAAACCTATGACTTTTCAAAAGTTGACTCTGGAATCTGATCCCTTATTTATGACTACGGCATGAAATGTAGTAGGCACAAACTTTCCTACCCCTAACTCATGGTTGCTAAGAGCTACCATTTCAGCCCTCTCTTTCCATTAAATCCTAAAGTACCAATTTTTACTTAAAGAATCCTGAAAAAGGAAAACAACCAACCAATATTCTGTTTCTCTGAGAGTCTGAAAAGTAAACCTAAGGAGATTAAATAAAAGAGCACAATGATATAAATGTGAGGTATCTGTGGTTAATCCTATTTACTGTTTAATCAGAACATTACCACTTTCTCTGCTCTATCATCCTCTTTATGGAAAACTGGGTATAGTTTCTGCCCTTATATTCGTGTCCTGTAGTCTTCATCTGCCTTATTTGGGGAGTGGTGCAGTGACAGTAGAAAACTTCTTCAGAAAAAAAAAAATTATTTTTAATAGCTCTGTGAAGGCTGATTTTAAAACATATACCTAGAGTCAGACAAAGAGAATCTACACATCAAGTCTTGTTTTTGTCGTTTCTTTGTTTTGTTGTTGTTATTGTTTGGTTTGGTGTTGGTGAAACGCAGGGAGTAGACATCCCTTGGGATCAACCCCAGGAGAGAAGTGTGCACACTACTGCAAAAGATGATGCCTTTCTCTCCCCTTCTGAGAAAAACATTCTTCATAGGATAGAATAAAGACTATCATTGGTTATACTAAGGAGAAGTTGAAGAACCCGAATGGAGGGTACACATGTTATTTTGTTAAACCTGTGATTTACATGTGTTGAGAAGATAAGATTTTGATGAGGTCCAGCAAGATCTTATTTCTCAGGAGAAAAGATAACGAATTGGCAAGAATATTCTTCTCTGCAGTGTCCTAAGATACTACTATTGGTTATTTTTTGTTCAGTGTGAATGAGACTTCACTAGTGCGTTCTGAGATGGAGATAGATAATAAATAATTAGGCTAAAGTCTGTACATCATTATTTCTTTCCTTATTGAAGACATTTCAATTCCCTCAATTTTTTATTGCACTTTGTAATTCAAATAGGACTACCACACTGAAGTAAAAAACATTAACCAAAATAACTTAAGGATAAAAAATGTGACATAAAATCTTAACAAAGTTGAGAATTTAAATTATTCTATAGAGGAGGGTGAGAATGAAAACAAATCTCGAAAAAATTACCATAAAGCCTTCCAAGTAAAATAAGAGGTGTTTTTGATGTAGCTTCAAGAAATAGTCTCATGATTTTACCTAAGGTAAGATTCCATACATTATTATTTTATTATGATACTCAACTTTTATGACAAGAACTGAATGCTACACAGATATACTTAACTTTAAAATTTTTTGATCGTTACCTAAGAGCATAAGTAGTATAATATTTAGCAGAAATTGATGATAGCTGATAACTTTATGCTATTAGTTACCCCTGAAGTGCTTTAAAAAAAGAGAGGAGTTAGTAATTAAAAAAAAATTTAATAGAAGACTCCAGAACCCAAAGTACCATTTGTGAGGAAAAAATACTTATTAGATCTATACAGAGCAAAGAAGTTAAGTTTTTTTCATTTTTTTCTTTTATTTTTGTATTGAATAGTAACTATGTACATTAATGCACTTCTGGGGTACAGTGTGGTGTTTTCACATACAATTTGAAACACTTCCATCAAACTGGTTAACACAGCCTTCATGTCATTTTCTTAGTTATTGTGTTAAAACATTTATATTCTACTCTTAGAAAGATTCACTTGTACCCTTGTAAGATAAACCACAGAAATGATCCCTTCAATCCCTCTCCCTCCCCTCTCCCTATATTCTTAGGCTATTATTAGCTTTCATATGAAAGCTATAAATTAATTTCATAATAGGGGTGTGTACATTGGATACTTTTTCTTCCATTTTTGTTATACTTTGCTAAGAAGAACATTTTCCAGCTCCATCCATGTAAACATGAAGGATGTAAAGTCTCCATCTTTCTTTATGGCTGCATAGTATTCCATGGTGTACATATACCACAGTTTGTTGTCCATTTGTGGATCGATGGGCACTTGGGCTTCTTCCATGACCTGGCAATTATGAATTAGGCTGCAATAAACATTCTGATACAAATATCTTTGTTGTAATGCGATTTTTGGTCTTCTGGGTATATGCCCAATAAAGGAATTGCAGAGTCAAACAGCAGGTCTATTTTTAGTTCACTGCGTGTTCTCCAGATGTCTTTCTGAAAGTAACATATTAGTTTACATTCCCACCAGCAGTGTAGAAGTGTTCCCTTTTCTCCACATCCACGCCAGCAGAGAATTTTGAACAGGTAACTTGGCACTCTTTTGACCCTAAGTGTTGACTGTCAACCTCTTTCATCTGGATCTCTGGACTCTGCTGAGCTTTTACACTCACTAATATGAAGTCTATCTTGTGGACACATGACAATGTTGTTTTAATATTTTCATACCAGAAGAATGGGATGCATATTTACAAACTAAATTGACTAAGTGGATCATACAAAGGAATTTTATAATTTTAAAAGAAATAAATAAAAAGATACTATAGGCAATGCAACACTGTAAATTGGTGGTCAAAATAATTAAATTCCTTGCACTTTGTTCACCTTAAATAAAATAATGCATTATCCTCTCTCCTAAGTGATATAATCTTTCATGAAACAGTTAAGCCTGCTATAGATTGGTAGTAACACTGATCCCTATTGTGAGGAATAATTAGACTTTAGTAAATCACTCTAAAACCATATAAAAGCAAACAACAAAAGTTCATAAAAAGGATTATAAACTACAAAAACATGAGGGAGCATTTGCTAGAGTTGCAGAGTTGCTTTAAAAGCTTCTGTATCTAAGTTGGAAGACTTACAATGGAAATTTTAGCTACTTTCAGTATTTGGTGTTTGATTAATATAAGTGTTGTAGTTCTCAAATTAATTTTAGGGTATTTCTTGTTTAAAGTGCACAAAACACCAAAAAAAAAAAAATCTTGTCTAAGTTATGTCATAAAATGTCCTAAGATGATGTTACTAGCACTCCCAGAATGTTCTCAAAGAATTCATGTTTGTTAATACACCTCCTGGGACTTACCCTTTCCAACCTAAAATTCTAAATACTTTTGGGAAAGGGAATATTACAGACTGTGGTGATCTAGGCTGAAACATTGAGATGAGTCTGAAAACTGAATTGAGAATTGTTGAGAATTGTTTATAGCTTTTTTTTTAAAGTGGGTAACTTGTGGTTGATTTATTTATTTATTTATTTTTAATTTTTTCAATTAAATCATAGCTGTGTACATTAATGCAGTCATAGGGTACAATGTGCTGGTTTTATATAGAACTTGAAATAGTTTCATCAAACTGGTTAACATAGCCTTCATGACATTTTCTTAGTTGTTGTGTTAAGGCATTTATATTCATTTATATTCTACATTGACCCATGAATGGATCAATAAATGGTAGTATATGTACACCATGGAATATTATGCAGCCTTAAAGAAAGATGTTTATAGCTTTATAAGAATCACTTGGTAGGTAAATGAATATGATTTTTAAATTTGAGTTTATAGCTAAGCCATATTATAATCACTGTGTAAGTAAACTGATAATAAAAGTTGCCAAATGCTTATAAGAATTCATTAAGCAAGGTAGAGATGGGGTCTTGGGAATAAAATAGAGAGGCTAAATAAGAAAAAGATATGTAGAGATTACATTCAATGCAATTTCAAACCTCTACTTGAGAATAATATGGCAACGGTCTATAATCAAACAATCCTTTAATTTGGGGGCCTCATATTCACACTCCATGCTTCAAATTTTATACTTTTATTGAAGAAATAGAATCATACCACAGAAAATCTAAATTTTGCACTTTAAATAATAAAAATAAAATATGATATAAAAATAAAATAAATATATAAATAAAAATAAAATATCAGTATGGTAGAGGAAAATCTTAGGGAATTCCTCCAGAATTAAAAAGAGAAACAGAACAAATAGTGGCATTAAAAATGCAAAGGACATAGACCTATGTCACACACTGAAATAGCATCAACCATACAAAATTTTCCAGAAGAGAAAAGCCCTGGAACAGATCGTGTCACATGAGAATTCTAAAACCTTCAAAGAGGAACTAGTACCTATAATGCCTAATCTATTCCAAAACATGGAGAATGAAGGAATCCCCCCTAACACATTCTACTAGGCAAATATCACCCTGAAATAACACCAAGAAAGGACCTAACAATAAAAGAAAACTACAGGCCTAAACCATTAATGGATATTGATGCAAAGTATCCAATAAGATCTTAGCAAGCAGAATACAGTTACATAATAAACAAGTTATACATCATGATCAAGTGGGCTTTATCCCAGTGATGCAAGTTGGTTCAACAAACATATATCCATAAATATAATTCACCATATAAATTAAACCAAAAGCAAAAACCACATGATTCTCTAAATAGATGCAGAAAAGGCTTTTGACAATATCCAGCATCTTTTCTTGAAAAGCAAACTTAAGAAAATAGGCTTAGGTGGGATATTTCTTAAACTGATAGAGGCCATCTACAATAAACCTACAACCAATAACATATTGATCAGAGTAAAACTGAAAGTATTTCCCGGTAGAACTGGAACTAGACAAGGATGCCCATTGTCACCACTGCTATTCAACATAGTGCTGGAAGTCCTAATCACTGCAATCAGGCAAGAGGAGACCAAGGTTATTTAAATGGGGACAGAGGAGGTTAAACTCTCTGTTTTTGTGGATGACATGATCTTATAGCTGGAATAACCCAGGGACTCAACTACAAAGCTCTTGGAAGGGATCAAGGAATATATAAGCATCTCAAAATAAAAAATCAATGCCCACAAATCAGCAGCCTTCATATTTACTGAGAACAGTCAAGCTGAAAATAAAATCAAAGACTCTATACCTTTTACAATAGCTCCAAAGAAGATGAAATACCTGGCAATATATCTAACAAAGGACATAAAAGATCTCTATCAAGAGAACAATGAATCCCTGAAAAAAGAAATAACAGATGACATTAACAAATGGAAGAACATACCACACCTTCTCAGGGCTGGGAAGAATTAAAATTCTCAAAATGTCCATACTATCCAAAGCAATCTATAGATTTAATGCAATCACAATCAAAGCACCAATATCATACTTTGAAGAACTTGAAAAAAATAGTACTTCATTTCATATGGAACCAGAAAAAACACCAAACAGCCAATATAATTCTTAGAAATAAAAACAAATCTGGAGGCATCATATAACCAGACTTTAGGTTATATTAAAAGTCTATAGTGATCAAAACATGATGGTGCTGGCACAAAAATAGAAGCATGGATCTATGGAATAGAATAGAGAATCTAGAGATAAATCCAGCCAGTTGCCACCATTTGATCTTTGATAGGCCTAACAAAAACATGGACTGGGGAAAAGAATCTCTAATTAATAAATAGTGCTGGGACAACTGGTTAGTCACATGTAGAAGACTGAACCTGGATCCACACCTCCCACTATTGACAAAATTGATTGATTTTGATTCTCCCTAGATAAAAGATTTAAATTTCAGACATGAAACAATAAACATTCTAGAAGACAATGTGGAGAAAATGTTTGAAAATATCGGCCTGAGAAAAGATTTTATGAAGAAGACCTCCCCTGGCAATGGCAGCAACTCTAAAAATAAATGACTGGGACCTGATGAAACTAAAAAGCTTCTGCACACCTAAGGGCACCACAACCAAAGCAAATAGACAGCCTTTGGAATGAGAGATTTTTGCACAGTATGAACCTAACAAAGGTCTGCTAACTAAAATCTACAGAGAACTCAAATTAATCAAGAAAATAGCAAATAACCCCATTTATAAGTGGGCAAGATGACTTCTCTGAAGATGACATACAAATGGTCAACAAAGATATGAAAAAATGCTCATCATCTTTAATCATCAGTGAAATACAAATCAAAACCACGCATGGATATCACCCAACCAATCACACCCAGTGTGAATAGCCCACATCACAAAGTCCCATCTCTGAAGATGCATAGGTGTGGAGAGAAAGGAACACTTCTATACTGCTGATAAGATTGCAAATTAATACAACCTTTGTGGAAAGAAGTATGGCGAATTCTTAAGAACTAAAAGTCAACCATCCATTTGATCTCACAACTCCATTACTAGTTATCTACCCAGAAGAACAAAAGTCATTTTATCACAAAGACATTTGCACCAGAATGTTTATTGCAGATAAGTTCATAATTGCCAAGTCATGGAAACAACCGAAATACTCCTCAGTCCATGAATCGATTAACAAACCGTGACATATGGCTCAGTGCCTATAGCTCAACCGGCTAAGGTGCCAGCCACGTACACCTAAGGTGGCGGGTTTGAATCCCCAGCCCGGACCCACCAAACAACAATGACGGCTGCAACCAAAAAATAGCTGGGCATTGTGGCGGGCCCCTGTGGTCCCAGCTACTTGGGAGGCAGAGGCAAGAGACTCGCTTGAGCCCAGGAGTTGGAGGTTGCTGTGAGCTGTAATGCCATGGCACTCTACCCAGGGGGACAGCTTGAGGCTCTGTCTCAAAAAAA
>CAUYTI010157713.1:0-16914 GCA_963575145.1 Galago senegalensis | reverse complement strand
TTTTGCAACCCCCACTAACAGCATTCTCTTATTTATGACCCCAATGGTACATTTGTCTTCACTCACTCTCTGTCACTTTTTACTTTTTTTTTTTTTTTTGGCTAGGGCTGGGTTTGAACCCGCCACCTCCAGCTTTGAGCCACAGGCACCACCCCTTTGTCTCTTTTTCTTAGACCATATGAAGTATATGGAAGTTGTGCACTTATTATATGAAATTATAGTATATGGAATTAATACTAAAATACAGCATAGAATGTAGCATCTGACTGAATTTCAGACAGTACAATGGACATGTTGCTATACTAGCAAGGAATATTTTCAGCCTGTTTTCTAACATACAGAAAAGGCTCCAAGAATTAGAAGGAACCAGATGGATATGAGAACAAGATACACAGCTGGCCCATCTGCTAAACACACCAACTCTAGTGTGCAGTCCAAGGAGAACGCAATGGTTTACCATAGATACTCAGACTTATTCCAGAAAGTAGTCCTTTCACTTGGTCTTGCTGTACAATAAGCTTATAAAAATAAGCATTTACTAGACATGGTATATTTTATAACGTTCTATGCCATCACTTTTATTCACAAAACAATGGTATTGCTCTAGGAGTTGATAGTACAGTAGGGAAAATTTAGTTAATAGATTTATTGTATATTTCAAAATAGCTAGAAGAGAGGAATTGTAATGTTCTTATCACAAAGAAAAGATAAATGTTTGAGGTTATGGATATACTAATTGGTCTGATTTAATCATTATATTGCATTCAGAAATCAAAATCTCATACATACCCCCCAAAAGTACTATTATGTATAAACTTCAAAAGAGATGATAACATTATATAGTTACTTAGTAATATTTTTCCAGCTTTATCTCTTACAAATTGAATGTCTTTTGTTCTTTTTTGCCCACATGCTTATTTACAACCAATAATATCATTTCTCTCTCCAAACTGGTCTTACAGCATCTTTCAAACTGATACAATATGCCAATCTGATTGAGGTCGTATTTACCCTCTATTTATGATCACTAATACATTCACTGGACCCAGAAACCATTTTCTGGTACTTCCAAGTGTCCACTCTCATCTATCATTCTCTACATTTATGATCTGTTAGTTTATTTTTAATCCACTTTATTGTGTTCTTATCAAAATGTATTTGACAATTTTTATACACTTCCTTGAACCACTATATCAACCACCTTATTGAAGTGTAGACATTTATCACCCATAGTCCTCCCTTCATATGCTAATTTTATAATCAGTCAAAGAAACTCTTAACTTTACCCAGCATAATTTACTGTTAATGATCCCAATGTGTTTATTTTGCATGACTTCAGATGTCTGTAGAATTTCTCATGCTTAGTTTTATTAGTAGCTAAGCCATGTTTTGTGCTTGAGGTAAGGCTAAGTGGATCTTTTGAGTAACATGTTATTAACTCTTCATGTAAATTAGAGTTTTTGGTACGAGGAACTGTCATAGACTAAGTTATACACCTGTTTGTGTAGGGGTATATGTGGGTATGCACGTGTATGTGTGTGTGGCTGCTCACACATAACTAAATTTTTGCACCTCCCTGTAATCCCATGATGTGAATAAAACTATAGTAAGAATAATGATTCAAGTTTTTATTTTTTTGTCCTCACCCACATATGTCCCTTTCAAGTAAAATGTTGTTAAATTATTTTAAGGGAATCATTAAATGCACATTCACAAATTAAACAATGCTTCCAGATGCTGCTTTTCCTCCCTGGATACGTTAAGTACTTCTGTGTCTACCAGTTATTTATTACATCATGAAAAGTCAGAATTTCATTCCTGCCTCACCACTGTTCTACTTAGCATCATTTTCAAGGCACTACAACACTTAGGGTACTATAGCAAAACTCTATGTCATACAGAATTGGAAAACAAATACCTAGGTTTCTGAATTCTAAGCCTCTCTGTCACTATCTTGGGTTAGATTTAGCCCCTTATTACATACTGTTCTTTACCAAAGTATCTCCTTCAGCTTCTGCCTGAAACTTATTTCTCCAAAGGACTCATCAATCAGAATTCCAGGCCTGGCATGATGGCTCGAGCATGCCTGTAATCCTAGCACTCTGGGAGGCTAAGGTGAGTGGATTGCCTGAGCTCAGGAGTTTGAGACCAGCCTGAGCAAGAGACCCCATCTGTACTAAAAATAGAAAAAGCTAGCTGGGCATTGTGGTGGGCACCTATAGTCTCTGCTACTCAGAAGGCTGAGGCAAGAGGATCTCTTGAGCCCAAGAGTTTAAGGTTACTATGAGGTATCATACCATAGCACTGTACTCAGGGTGACAAAGTGAGACGCTGTCTCAAAAAGAAAAAAAAAAATCAGGTAGTTCCAGAGATCTGAATGGGAAGCACATTCAGATATATACTGAGGTAAGGTGAGGGCACTGAATGTACTCATTTTCATTATTTTCTCTTGCTCCTTTCTCCCTGAAATTCATTTAGGCATCCTTTAACCTCTACTTTTTCTCAGAAACTTCTTTTGGTAAAATCACCAAGGATTTAAAACTCCCTAAATCCGATAGCCAATTTTGAGCCCTCATTTTCCTCATCCTTTATGTAGCACTTGACATTCCTTAAAACACTTTTGTCATTTGACTTTCATGACACCATGCTCTCCTGGTTTTCCTTTACCTAAAAAAGGTGAGATATTCCTTAAAGAATAAGGGGATCGTGTTCATTAAGCAGTTGATATACTACGAAGTCATTAAACTCATTTACAAAACTATATTTGGGTGGTACCCATAGCTCAGTGGGGAGGGTGCCAGCCACATACACTGAGACTGGCAGGTTCAAACCCAGCCTGGGCCTGCCAAATAATGACAACACCAACAACAACAACAAAAATAGCCGGGCATTGTGGGGGGCACCTGTAGTCCCAGCTACTTGGAAGGCTGAAACAAGAGAATTACTTAAGCCCAAGAATTAGAGGTTTCTGTGAGCTGTGACGCCATGGTACTCTACCCAAGGCAACAGCTTGAGACTCTGTCTCAAAAAAAAAAAAAAAAAGACTATATTTGACTACTCTTCACACCATTTAACTTAAATATGTACAATGATGTTTTGGATGTAAAAATAGGAATAATTGATTTAAAATACTTGTTAAGTGATGTAAAAAATAAAAAGAGAACAATTATTTATTAATTTATTATTTCCCATCTTCAGAGTCAATGGTTCGATCGGGATTCCTATAGCTCATAATCAAGTAAAAATATGTTGGCATAAATGATTGATTCACTCTCTAAATTTATTTATATGTGTGTGTATACATATATACACACATACAAATGTATATATAAACATTGAAATTAAACAACTGTTATTATCATTTTGCTTTTTTGTCATATAACTTTTACTGAAAAATCTTGACTGACAACACAGATTTATCTTTGTCATCCTTTCTTCTGCTACTTTATCTACCCATTGGTTTTCATTAACTATTCATATTAGATTCTCAGATGCTGAATTATATGCTAGATTTTTTTTTACTAGAATAGTACTTACCTTATAGTCTTTATAGTACATTTATTTATTTGGAAAACATTCTTTTACTCCATTTTATGCCAGGCATCGTGCTTTAGATGAGATGGCAAAGATAAATTAGAATCTGTCACTTTACAGAAAACTCAAGTTATTTTTGCACCCATTAATCATCCCTACTTTATGTCCCCCATATAGTTAGTTAGACAGAATGAAAAATATTTAATAGTACAATAAAATGAATATAGTCAACTATAAGTTATGGTATATTTTAAAGTAACTAAAATAGTGGTATTGGAATATTCCAAACATGAGAAATGAGAAATACCTGAGGTGATGAATACCCCAATTACCCTGATTTAATAAATACACATCGTATGCCTGTATCTAAACATTACACATACTCTATGAATATGTACAACTCATAAAAATTAAAAATAGGCTCAGTGCCTGTAGTACAGTGGTTATGGCACCAGCCACATGCACCGAGGTCAGAGCCCGGGCCGGGCCAGCTAAACAACAATGACAACTGCAACCAAAAAATAACGGGGTGTTGTGGCAGGTGCCTGTAGTCCCAACTACTTGGGAGGCTGAGGCAAGAGAATTGCTTAAGCCCAAGAGTTTGAGGTTGCTGGCTGTGAGCTGTGATGCCATGGCATTGTATGAAGGGTGGCATACTAAGACTCTGTCTCAAATAAATAAATAAATAAATATACAATAAAATAGAAATAAAACACATGAAAATATTTTCTTAAAAAAATTCATGTTAAATACTAAACAGTGATTCAATAACATATTTGTCATTTTAAAAATTAAGTTAAAAATTCTGATATTAGTATGATTTTCATGTGCACATATTACTGAGTTTGAAATAATGAAATTACTATAGTATTTTTCCAAATACATTTTTAAATTCCCACAAAAATAATTGCCTCATTTTTAAAATTATAAAAGAAAGCACATGGCTACATAAAGACATTGTTTGGCAAATACCTCCTTGCCTCTCTGTCTTACAAAATGACAGAATAGACAAAATATGGAATATCAAATTGTCTGAGTATTATTTTTCCCTCTTATTCAAAACTCATACCTACTCACACTTTCAGAATTGTTTTAACTATACAGCAATTGGTCTTTTCAGATATTTATTTTTCAATGTCCAATGGCTCAGAAAGGAGAAAAATATTACAACTGTATTTATTAAACTAACAAAAAGAATTGTGTGTATGTCTGTATGTGGGTGTAATGCAAGAATGTGGTGGTTTTTCTTAATTGATCATGGCCACCATTTTATTAACATAGCCATTCTGGGTTGAAGTGAAGCTCCATGGGACTCCTCTGCAGGAACAGTTGTGAGATCACAGAAACTCCTGGCAGACATATGTGGCCCACGTATTTGCAAAGTAAGCCATTTCCATTGATTCTACCTCACCAAAAGTATTTTCTCCTCTAAAGTCCCACTGTCTCCTTTCTTTAAGTTTTATTGTGCCTTTCCAGTCCTTCAACCTTCCTTTGGGCCTCAATTCCAATAAATGTGTCAGGGCTATGGGTAAGCCCCAAACACTAGGGTACGACCACATTCCTCTAGACATTCTACAGCCAACCAAAGCAAATAGACAACCTTCACAATGGGAAAAGATATTTGTATATTATGAAACTGACAAAGACTTGATAACTAGGATCTACAGAGAATTCAAATTAATCAACAAAAAAGAGCTAACAATCCCATCTATCAATGGGCAAGAGACAGGAACAGAACCTTCTATGTGGAAGACAGATGAATGGCTAACAAACATATGAACAAAGTTCTCATAGTCCCTAATCATTAGAGAAATGCAAATCAAAACCACTCTGAGATATCAACTAACCCCAGTAAAATTAGCCCTCATCACAAGGTTCCCAAGTGGCAGATAGTGGCACAGATGTGGAGAGAGGCAAACCCTTTTTTTTTCAGGAGCAATACAGGATGTTTATTAGAAGTTAGAAAGGAATACAGAAGAAGTAGAAGGCACCAGAGCTTCTGGCGGGGGGAAAGAAGAAGAGAGGCAAACACTTTTACACTGTTGGTGAGACTGAAAACTAAGACAGCCTCTTTGGAAAGAAGTATGGAGAATTCACAAAGAACTCAGATTAGATCTCCTGTTTGACCCCACAATCCCATGACTAGGCATCTACCCAGAAGAAATAAAATAATTTTATCATAAGGACATATGCACTAGATAGTTCATCACAGCTCAATTTACAATCACCAAGATAGGGAAACAACCTAAATGCCCATCAACTCAGGAATGGATTAACAAACTGTTGTATATGCATACCATGGAATACTATTCAGTCATAAAAAAGATGGTGACTTCATATCTTTTGTATTAACCTCTATGTAGCTGAAACACATTTTTCTTAGTAAAGTATCACAAGAATGGAAAAGTAGTTATCCAATGCACTCCAATACTAATATAAATCCAGTAGACAATATAATTCATGCCCACTTAGGAAAAAAACTCATTTCAGTTCAAGTTGGAGAGAAGGGGAATGAGGGAGGGAAAGAGCGGAGGGAGATGAGATGCTCCCAGTGAATGGGCATGGTGTGAGGATATTTGGCACACCTTTTGAATGCCAAGCATAACAACAAGAGGGACTCTACCTAATAAATTCAAATATTTTGACCTAATTATTTGTACCCTCCCATTAACCTGAAATAAAAAGAAAAAAAAAATAAAGTCCTAGGATGATAAGGAAATTAATCTCCAGGATGAATGCTTATGGTTGTGGTCTGAATAGCAATTAGTCCACCATGAAAAAGGAGAACAGAGGCCTCAAAAGCAAGGACTCCAAACAGAACCATGGATGAACCATTACAATAAGCCCTATTTAGAAAAAGACACTGGAATGTTAAATAGAAGATGATGTCGGTTAAGGTAGAAAAATAATCAAATGTATACAAAAAAACATGGCAATGATTTACTCTAGTAAAAGTAAAGCACTACCTAATAAAGATGTATTCATAACTGCCCTACTTGGCAGAGCAGTGAGAAAATACTTGATTTAGAAAAATCACACAAACAAACACACACTGAAGATTCACCTTTCCAGGTGAAATATTGTGTTTTGTCTAAATGCTAAATGATCCTGTTTCTTTTCACAAGTTTACATTAATTTGTTACTTTCATTAGTTTCATCAGCCTAAAATAAATTTACATAATTATTTGTTATTTTCATAAAAATAAATAGAAATATTTATTTTCTCTCAGAAAAGAAAACTTGAGAATATAGAAATCTTCCCACAGCTTAAAGTTTTCAAGTTGTTTGCAGGTTCAAATAATATATTCTGAAAGATAATCACCAAGAAAGGTCAGGTGTTTCCTTAAGGAAACCATTCTCTAGATGGCTTTATAGAAGGTATAATTTCAATTGTCTTTGGCCATGTAAAATATCCCCTACCCGACTCAATTAATGATGGTGATTTAAGAGTTATCAACCTAAGAGCATTTACTTGAAAAGGTGATTTGCATTAAATAAAAGCTGATCTTGAAGTCCTTTTTCTTTAGCTAGGCAACAGTAATTCTTTACAAAGTAAAAGCTTTCTTTGTCTGAAAACAAAATTACATTCCTGTTTACCATGCAGTTAGAAATGAAACAAAAACAAGTAACGGTTTTGAGCAATTTGTAACAACTATTATGTAACTTTAATAGTGTATTACTAACTTTTTTTGCCTTTTATTTAAAAAATTGTCATATTGATCAAATGGATGACCCAGCATCAAAAAAGAGAGGAAAAGACAGAAAAAATATTAATCACTGAGCCTGGTTTCTTAAAAAAAAAAAAAAAAAGGGCTGGGGGCATGTGGCTGGAGTGGCTAAGGTAAGGTGACCAGATTTTAACATTGTTAAAGCAGGACACCATTAGAGGGGAGGGCAGGGCCTCGGGGCGGGGCCTGACAACAATGCAAACTTTGATAAGCAGTTCTTGATAATCAGTTCTCAACAATTATTTGTAATTATTAAAGTTTAACATTATAAAATTAACAAAAATAATATAAAACTCATATCCTGGTGAAATAGCCACATGGCAGCAGAAAACTGTATATTCCCTTCCTGTTCTCCCACATTCCCTAGCTTGTCATGCATTCTTTCCAAAAATTGGACTTTTTAAAAATGCCACAGGATGGGACAAATTGTTAAAAATTGGGACTGTCCTGCCAAAAGAGGGATGTCTGGTCACCTTGTGTGTGGGGGGCTACTTGTTTGTTCCAGACAGTTTGGCTCCTTCTGAGCTAATTGTCCTTGCCTAGAAGCAAGGGAGGGAGTAGTTTCTTTCTGATGCCAATTCCACCTGGGCAACCTTTCCCAGGAGGGAAATAGAGAGTTTACATTAACCTTTTCATTTCCAAATGAAGTTACATTAACCTCTTCATTCCCAAATGGAGTTACATTAACCTTTTCAGCAGCCGAAAATGTATATTCCCTTCCCATTCTCCCGCTGTTCCTTAGCTTTTGTAGTGCATTCTTTCCAAAAATTGGGACTTTTTTAAAACACCGCTGGGTCACGGGTCAAATTGTTAAAAATCGGGACTGTCCAGCCAGAAGAAGGAAATCTGGTCACCTTAGGCTAAGGAACCAGCCACATACAAGGTGGTGGGTTCAAATCCAGCCCGGGACGCCAAACAACAATCATGGCTACAACCAAAAAAATGGCAGGTGTTGTGGTGGGTGCCTGTGGTCCCATTTACTTGGGAGGCTGAGGCAGAAGACTCGCTTGAGCCCAGGAGTTGGAGGTTGTTGTGAGCTGTGATGCCACAGCACTCTACCCAGGGGGACAGCTTGAGACTCTGTCTCAAAAAAAAAATGGCTTATGGGGGAAGGAACAAGATGGCCAATTACAACCTCACTCACCAGTTCATCCCCAGACAAAGAAACAGTTTCAAGTGAAAAAGCATAGTCTAGGCGAAACACCAAGGGGAAGTTACCAGAACTTTGCCTTTACTGGAGATTCCACGTGAAGAAGCTATAAGGCAAAACAAGAGGAGCAAGATTTTGGCAGAGATCACTACCTAAAGGAGCGGTTCTCAACCTGTGGGTTGCAACCCCTTTGTAACAATAAAAATACATTGCAGCATTAGGAAGGTTGAGAACACTGAAAGGGATTTGGAATTCAATGAAAAGAGTAAGTGGACATGTTTACTTGCCCTCCTCTCAAAAAGGGACCTATAAATTGGGAAAACTGGAGGTGACACTATCCCTGTTTGCCAATGATATAATCTGATATCTAGAAAACCCTAAAGGTATTTCCAAAAGACTCCAAGAATTGATAAATGCATTTGGTAAAGTCCCAGACTACGATTAATGTACACAAATCAGTAGCATTTCTAGACACTAACAATAACCAAGCTGAAAATCAAATCAAGAACTTAGTACTACTTACAATAGCTACAAAAAATTTAAAAGCCTAAGAATATACTTAACTATGGAAGTGAAAGATCTTTACAAGGAGAACTATGAAATGCTGATAAAAAATTAAAAAGTTGATAACACAAACAAATGGAAAAGATCCCATGCTCATGGATTGGAAGAGTAATATTGTTAAAATGTCCATACTTGGGCAGCACCTGTGACTCGAGTAGGGCCCCGGCCCCATATTCCAGAGGTGGTGAGTTCAAACCCAGCCCTGGTCAAAAACTGCAAAAAAATAAATTCTAGAAGAAATCTTGGGAAAAACTCTCCTGTGTGGTGACTTAGGGAAAGAATTTATGATAAAGACCTCAAAAGCAAATAGAACAAAAGAAAAGCCATGAATTTAATAAAAACATATTGATATCTGATAAAAGATTAGTATCTAAAATACAGAAAGAACAGCAATGCACACACAAACACATGTGCACAGAAGCACATATACTGGATGCATATTTTTTCACTGGAAGGACAGTGCAATTCAATACCTTAGGGTCAACACACTGGAGAGTTTTTCCTAAGATTTCTTCTAGAATTTTTATGGTGTCAGATCTTAAATTTAATTCTTTCATGCATCTTGAGGTAATTTTGGTATATGGTGAGAGATAGGGATCTAGTTCGTTCTTCTTCATGTGGCTTTCCAATTTTTCCAGCACCATTTTTTTTTCCACTGGAAGGACAGTGCAATTGTGTAGTCAATGAAACCATATTAAACATGCATAGAATAATTGTATTTTTATTTCATACATGTTAGGAAAAACTAGAAGGCTATTTACATATACCCAAAACCCCTTGATATTTTTTTTATTTGCCTAGGTACCAACATGTAACTTCTTCACACAAGGAATTTTTTAAAAAAATGAACAATAAATTGAATAGTCTTACTAAAATCAGAGATTCTAAATCGTTTCCTCCCTGTTTTTAGAGGCTTATAAAAGCTGAAATATAGTCTTTCTATACTCTCTAAGATTCATAGGTATCTACGACAATACAATTTAATAGGAACTGACAAAAATACAACTCAGCAGACCTATAAAGGGAAATTTTTCAGACACTGAAAAAAAAAACAATTTTCCACTTATTTTAGAGGACTAAGTTGCTGGGAGTCCTCACATTTTATCATGTACTAATTCTTCTCTCTTTTCATTCCACTTTGCACAATATATTGGACAAATTTGGGATTGAATACAACCATTTGTAAAACTGATGATTTTATAAATAAGATAAATGAGGATAACAGGTTTGTATTACTCACCTGTCTTCACTTACGAGCTCTGAAATCCCTAAATCTTTTCTTAGCTTCAGAGGTAATGTTCAAGTTAACTGATCTTCAACAGAAAAATAATTCCCCCTGCTGATGAAGGAATTCTGAGTTTGAAAACATCTTGATGCCATTCTAGCAGAAGAAATTTTGATTTAGTCTTAGCCCAAGTGGCTTTAGAAAAGATAAGTAATATTAATATTTCAGAAGATGGGAGCATATGCAATACATGTTCATACTAGATAGAAAGTCTGTATGAATGAATAATATCTCTTTGGCAAAGGTATTATACTAAAGAATTGATCTAGAGATAAGGTACTGAATTATAGCAATATTGAGGCCGAGACCAGGAAAATTTGAAGGGCCTTAGAATGTATAATTGTATAGCCCTTGGGTATAAATCCGGGTTTATTGACAGGAAAACACACAGCAAATGGGCCTAGAACTAATTATGTAATTATGCAGAGCTTGCCTCTCTAGGTGATGGAAAATATCATGGGAGATTATGGTCGCAAATAGCAAACTAAGACCAGGTATAAATTGGAAGAAGAGGAAGTTCGTTAGTCATTCATCTGAAGGTATTTTCCAAATCATAATACAGATTAATAGAGCCCAAGGAGAGCAGTAGACTTGCTGGGTGGAAAAGGCAATGAAAAAAGTTGGGGGCAGCTGGAACTTGGAGAATAGAGAACTAAAGATGACAGAGCTATAGTCATGTTGCTAAAAACCTCTGCATCAATTCTGCCTCAGGTCCTTGGCCAGTTCCAAATAGAACTTATGCATCGTGAGATTCTGAGAGGCTAAGCAGAGAACATCAGGAGGCCACATAGGTGGGCATAGGAGTGACCTATTTCAGAGGTCACATAATGCTGGAAAGACATTGCAGTCTGAACTCATCCAAAGGGGAAAGATTTTCAGTTGACATGCTACAAGGCCAAGCCCTAGAACTAAAGAAAATACCCTAAGAATATAAATGAAACAAAAGTAGATCCACTCTAACAAAGCTTAAAATTAAATCTTGGTAAGATTGCAATGATCTATCAATAAGATATAACACTCTTGAGAGGAAAATAATATAAGAACCTCTAAAATCCTTGACGGTGCCTGGAATTTTATTTGAAAAATGACTAGACATGTAAAGAAGCAAGAAAAATAAGCTTTAAAAAAAGTACTAATAGAATCAATTCCAGAGAGGAAGTTAGCAAAGACTTCAAAGTAAGCACAATTAATATGCTAAATATTTATTATCTAGGGTTGTAGTAAAGGTCAAGTGAAATGATGTATGCACAAGTGTTTAGCACTCAAATGTTTTCTTTTCTCTTAAGCATTGCTAGGAAAACACTGCAGACTCTTAGTAACTACTGATTTCTTGATGTTATGCAGAACACCAATCTCAGAAGTAATTATTTCCAATTCATAGATTATGTGATAGTTAATTTTAGATGTTAATTTGACTGAATTAAGGAATTTGACTAGTAAAGTATTATTTGGGGGTATAACTATAAGGGTGTTTCCAGAGGATATTAGCCTGTGAGTCTGAGTGGACTAAGCAGTTAAGATCCACCCACAATGTAAACAGACACCATCCACTCTACTGGGAGCCCAGAGCAAACCAAAACAGAGAAAAGGTGAATATGTCAATCTATCTACTAGAGCTAAGATATGCTTTTCTTTTCCTGCCCTTGGGCAGCTCCAGGTTCCCTAGTCTTTTGACTCTAGGACTTACTAGTACCCCACTGGGTTCTCAGGCCTATGACCACAGACTGAGAATTACACCATCAGCTTTATATGATTCTGAGGCCTTTGGACTAAGCCAGACCACCAGCATCCCCGGGTCTCCAGTTTACAGACAGCCTATTGTGAAATTTCTCTGCCTCCATAATTGCATGAGTTATTCTCCCTAGTGAATCCTTTCTTTCATATCTATATCATCTCTCTCTCTCTCTCTTCATATATCGGTTCTGTCTCTGGAGAATTCTGACTAATACAGATTAGAATGAGACTAAGACGATTACAGTTTTATTTTACATGAGTTCTACTCCAAACATGCCTTCCTAAGACTATACCTTGGTTGCTATGATTGAATTTCTGTCTTAGAAATATAATAAGTTATTTAGAGTGTATTCTGCAAAAGAGGCCTAATTTTAGTCATAATAGATTATTTTTATTCATTTAGCCACATGAAAGAGTAATCTTTCATGAACATTTATACAGTTTGCTGTTATCTGCCATTTATTGATTATAATACTAGCTGTTGAGGGAATATAAGTATTAGACTACCTCACTGTAAGGCTAAAAGTTGAAAAATTGTTATGAATTATAAAACATATAATAGCTCAAACTGGGAAAATGGAATATTACAAGTGGCAAAATTTAGAAATAATAAAAGAGAACATATGTGCTGAAAATTTTGTAAGGAAAATGTTATAGTATATAAGAAATGTCAGTAAATTATCATCATCATCAGAAAGCACTTAAGTTCCCACCTGTACCTGGAACTCTTTAGAAAGTGAACAAAGGAAATCAAAAGATATGCTACCTTTAGTATAAAAATACATGTTTATGTTTATGAACAATTTGATTAGAATATACATTAAGTATATTGAGAAAATACATGTCCATACTGTTCAGGTTTTTAATGTAGCATATAATCATTATGCAAAATGATTTATCTTGGAAGCCTCAGTAATAAAACTGTAGGATAACAGAAACTTGAGCATCAATAAAGAAATAATAATTTGAGGGTGCATTATTTGAAATGGATAAAGAAAAGTTTTATGCAAGCTGCTGAAATCATCGTTCTTAGGGCCCTTTCCCTAGGTTATATCTCAGTGTCATTTAAGGGCCAGAAGGAAAATACCACTCAGTAACTCAGTAACCCTGCCTAATGTAGCTCCATAAAAAATATTTGTATTTAATCAATAACCTTTAATTTCTTTTTTCTTTATCTTTAATAGCCTTTAATTTCTATGCGATACATTTACTAACTTATTAATTCACTTATTTATCTATAAATTTGTTCATGTCCCAATTACTTACTGAACATCATTCATTCAACCTGTCTAGCAGGATTCTAGTCAATGAGGACATGGCAGAGAGCATGACCCTCAACGTTGCTGCAGTCATAGATGTTGTACTCCAACTGGGAGAACCAGAAACTATGTCATGAAAGAAATGGATTAAGATAATTTTAGAGATGAGAATTACTCTCAAGCCAAAAAAAAAAAAACTTCAGATTTCTAATAAAAGTGATGGAGGGACTGAAATCCAAAAAGATTTCAGAAAAATCATAGACTTGAATGCTAATAAAAAGCAGGCTACTTAAAGAGTTTGTAAAATAGTGTTTTCAGCAGAGGGAAGTAAAAAGGTATAAGGAATTTGCTTCATCCGTTGTTCAAGTTAGAGAGACGCTAATATGGCTAAAGCTTGGGGAGTAAATCAAGGAATTAAAAGATAAGAGGCTTAGACTATGATAAAAATTTGGGATTGGGGGTGGCATCTATGGCTCAAAGGAGTAAGGTGCTGGCCCCATATACTGGAGGTGGTGGGTTCATACCCTGCCCTGGCTAAAAACTGCAAAAAAAAAAAAAAATTGGGGATTGGATTAGAGGTGTGAGAACTCATTAGTTTCAAGAACAACATGATTTTAATTTTAAAATGTATACATTTTAAATATTACATATACAGAAAAGTGCATAAATCCCAACTATACAATTGATGAATTTTTAAAAATAAACACATCCTGGTAACAATTAGAACAAAAAAATAGAACATTACCAACATCCCCAAAACCCACACCACCACCATAAGTAACCAGGATTCTGAGTTCTATCATCATGGCTGAGTTTTGTCTTATAAATGGAATTACATTGTTTGTGTTGAGCTTCCTTTACTCAACATTATGTTCCTGAGATTCATCCATACTGTTTTATGTATTTATAGTTTGTTCACTAGTTTTCCGTTCTGTTACTAGGCGACATTTAAACTGCTTCCTTTGGGGGATATTACAAATAAGGCAGCTGTGAGTCTTCTTGTACATGTTCGCTGATGAAAAACAGATGGATTTATCTTAGGTATACAGTTCAGATAGGTTGTATCTGAACATGTCCATTCTTAGTAAATATGGCCAAAGAGTTTTCTAAGGTGAATTCCCAAGCTATATATTCTTCAGCAAAGTGCATAAATAAGGTTCTACATACTCTCTAACATTGGAAATTGTTAAATAAAGTTTCTATTTAATTTTAGTCATTCTTCTGAGTATAGCGTGATATCTCATGAACTAGTAAAGTATTATTTTGGGGTATATGTATAAGGATATTTCCAGAGGATATCTATTTTATGGTTTTTATTCTGCAATATCTTTTACATATTTCACCAATAAGAAAATGTTTTATTTATTTTATTTTATTTTTTTCAGTTTTTGGCTGGGACTGGGTTTGAACCTGCCACTTCCTGTATATGGGCGGGCACCCTATTCCTTTGAGCCACAGGCACCGCCCATAAGAAAATGCTTTATTTTTAAGTTCACAGTTTGATGAGTTTTCACAAACTTAAACACTCATGTAGCCACCACATCAATCAAGATGTTTTCATCATCCAAAACTTCTCTCACATCCCTGTGCAGTTAACCTCTCTATCCACCCTGGCCCTAGGCAACCACCAATCTGCTTTTGGTTGCAATTAATCAGTTTTGCCTCTTCTATAATTTCATGTTTCTAGAATCATACTATAGGGATTCTTTTGTGCTTCTCTTCTTTTGTTCTGCATATTTATTCATGTTCTTATTTGTATCATTATTCTTTTTATTTTAATTACAAAGTAGTATCCCAATATACTACCAAATGTTAGCCACTTTTTAATCCAGTCATCTGTTGATGAACATTAGAGTGGTTTCTAATAGTGAAGTTACTATGCACATTCAAGCCTTTAGGAAGACAGGTTTTCTTTTTTTCCATTCCACCTTAGAATGGACTTTGTGCTAAGTGTATGTTTAATTATGTCAGAAATCACTGAAACATTGGACAAATTTACACTCTTATGAACAATACATGAAAGTTTCACTTTCTCCACAGGCTTGTCAACATTTGGAATTGACTACCTTTACAATTTTAGCTTTTCTAGAGAATGAGTGGTTAATTACGTCTCTAAAAGGACAGATGTTTTAACTTTTATGACAGTCAATTATTTTCTTATTAAATTAGTGCTTTATGCATAAAAATATCTGCTTAGCCATAAGTTGCAAAGTTTCTGATATGTTTTCTTCTAGATATTTACAGCTTTAGTTTCTACTTTTAAGTCTATGATCCACCTTATGCTAAATTTACATGATGAAGAACTGGTTAAAGTTTTTTTTTTTAATATGTATATCCCAGAGTATGGGGTGTATCAGCACCATTTGTTAAAAATATTATTTTTTCCTGTTGGATTATGTTGGTATTTTTAAAGAAACGAATTGAACATAAATATGTGTGACTCTATTTCTGGATTCTCCATTTTGTCTTTTTATTGTGTATTATCTGCCCCTTATATAAATATCATGCTGTCTTAATTTCTGTAGTTTTAAAATAAGTTTAGAGAAGAGTATTTCAACTATATGTTCTTTTTAAAAATTGGTTTGGCAAGTCTATGTCTTTTAATTTTCCATATAAACATTTAGAATCAGTTTGTAAATTCCTAGGGAAAAACAAGCCTGCTTGGATTTTGATTGAGATAACTTAGAATATGTAAATCAATTTTGGAAGAATTGATTTGAACAATATTGAGTCATCTGATCCATGAGTGAGATGTATCAGTACAATTTTTTGGTTCTTCATTTCTCTGCTCAATATTTTCTAGTTATAAGTGTGCAGGTCTTTTAACATATTCTTAAATTTATCCCTAAATATTTCATAATCTGGAGATAATCTTAAAAATAGAATTGATATTGAATAAAAGTCATGAGAACAGATATCTTTGATTTTCTTCCTTTCCTATAAGGCAGTGGTTCGCAACCTTCCTAATGCTGTGACCCTTTAATATAGTTCCTCATGCTGGGGTGACCCCCAACCATAAAATTATTTTTGTTGCTACTTCATAACTGTAATTTTGCTACTGTTATTAATTATAATGTAAATATCTAATATGCAGGATGTCTCAGGTGACCCCTGTGAAAGGGTCATTCGACCCCCAAAGGGGTGGAGACCCACAGGTTGAGAACTGCTGCTATAACGGGAAAGTACTCAGTCTTTATCATTAAGTTTTTTAAGGTGTCCCTTATCAGATTAAGTAAGTTCTCTATAATACAATGCCAAACTAGGTGGACATTGAATTTTTTCAAGTACTTTTTTCTGCATATGTGTAATTAATCATTTTATTTAATTATGCCTGCTTTAATTCACAAAGTTTTTTTCATTATATTCCTTTTATGTTCTTTTTAACGCTTATAAGTTTTGCAGTTATATCTTCTTTTAAATTCCTGATATTAGTCATTTGTGCATTTCTATTTTTTTCTTGATAAAATTAGATTTTTATTTATTTTTTAATACAGTCTTCTGTTTCATTAAATTTCTCTATTCTTTTTTTTTTTATTATTTTATTAAATGATAGCTGTGTACATTAATGCAAACATGGGGTACAGTGTAGTGTCTTCACACAGATTTTGACATACTTTCATCAAGCTGGTTCACATAAATTTCATGTTATTTGCATAGTCA
>CAUYTI010157702.1:0-19062 GCA_963575145.1 Galago senegalensis | reverse complement strand
AGGACTTCTTTGGGCCAAAGAGGTGTTATCGACTAGCAGAAGTACTGAGAAGGGAAGACCAAGGTGACCTGACCTGGTCCACAGTTTGATGAAAATATTTCAAATTGTATATAAAACCAGCACACTGTACCCCATGACTGCCTTAATGTACACATCTATGATTTAATTTTAAAAAAAAGTCTAAGTTTGGTTCTGTGGGACTGGTTTTTATTGTCTTTCTTTAAAAAAAAATTCTTTTGGGGTTCGATCAATTTCCTGGTAGGCCTTATCGTTTTGATTGAATACCAGACTTTGTTTATAAGATGTTGTGAGGCTCTGGAGACAATATTTTTCTCTGGTGATATCAATAATTTAGTGCTTTACTGGCAGACTGGTGGTATGGGCAGATAATCTTGCTCAGGGCTGGTCGATGTAAGGTTTGTTTACTCTAAAGGAGTAGCCCCGGCTGAAAGTCTAGGGTTTTTGCCCTTCCTCCGCAGCTGTCCTGAAAGCCAATTTTTGTATCCTCGGCACTACGGAGCTCCTATTTTCTTAGACAGTTAGCCTCCTAGCAGGTGCTTTCTGTCAGTTTCCTCTGTCCTGTTCACAGCAGGTGCAGTTTCGGAGTCAAGAAATGCGTCAAGGGGAAATTGGATGATCAATTTCCGCTTCTCTGCAGCTCACTCTTCTCCGGGATGTTGGCCTTTGCATTTCTGTCTCCTTTCCCAGAACAGCAAAAGCACCACAAGCTGGAGGTTGCTACTATGTCTTCAGCCTTTATTCCCCACACAGAGAAATGGCAGATGCCCTCACGAGAAAGAGCAGAGGCAAAGGCTCTGCCTTTGCCACCCCGTCCCCAAGGTTGCAGCTTGTAGAGTCCTGCTGCCCTGATTATTCCTGAGAGCTTCCAACAGCTCCTCTTTCCCATTTTTCTCTAGCTGTTATAGTTGTTCTCAGAGGGGTGGGCTATTTTGATACTCGTGATTCCATCCTAGCTAGTAGCAGCAGTCATTTTTCCACTTAGCACATTTTATTAAATCTGTATGGAAATGAGAAAACACAGTCAAATGGGTGAAGCGTTTTAAAATTGACATGAAAATTGGCTTGCTCATGTGCTGGTGGGGTGGGGATAAATTGGTACCACCTTTCTGGAGGGCATTCATTTATAGCAAAAGACTTGACATTTCATCTCCCCTTTGATCAGATATTCTGCCTCTAGGAATTTAGGCTAAAAAACGTAATCATGAATGCGTGGGAAGATGTTTCCATCCCCTGACCCAAACTAGAATCGGAACCCTAAATGGGCAACAGTGGGGGATTTGATAAATTGTGGTGCTTCATTGCAATGGAATATAATGGAGTTCACAAATGTTGCAAATGATGTTGAAGAATATTTAAACATTTTAATGATCCATCATGAAGTGCAAGAGATTATAAAACAACTACCACAATCCCATTTAGAAATGTGTCCACAGATATATAAGGCTAGAATAATGGCGCATGGAAATGTTAAGAGTGGGTATTGTTCCCTTTTTGGATGGTCTTCCTGTGTCTATGCATATTTAAAAATTTTTCTATAGGGAATGAATTTTGTTCTAAAATACTAATGTACTTAAAAAAATCCTTTATAACTGGTAGGCCCAGTTGATAATGTTTTCTGGCAAACACTTGATTTTATACTGATTGCCTGGGCTCTATTTTAATACCCTTAGCAGAGTAGATTTCATCAGAAACAGTACTCTCCTTGAAAATGCTTTGTGGAGTAAAAGACCTCCGTACAAACATACTTTAAATCCCCACTAGTCAAATTAAACAAAGGCGTTCCCCTATTTCTGGTGAGGAGTCCTTTAAAAAAGCAAATAAGTTCATGAAAAAGACCTGGATTATAAGGGAAGACTTGTTTCCTAGAAAAAAATATGTATAATTTCTGGGCGGCACCTGTGGCTCAAGGAGTAGGATGCCGGCCCCATATGCCGAGGGTGTGCGGGTTCAAAACCAGCCCTGGCCAAAAAACTGCAGAGAGAGAAAAAAAAAGTATAATTTCCTTTTGCAACCAGGGGCCAGAAGTGAATGCAGTTGCCTTCGTAAAACTCAAATTGTGATTTCTGAAGAAAATTCTTATCTATTGTTACATTTTTCTTGAAGGTACTCTCTTCAAAGCAGTGGTCCCCAAGGATGACCTCTGGGGTTGTGAGGTGGTTTCCTAGGAATGCTCGCTCCCTGGCAACATCATCGAAGAACCGGAGACCTGAGGATTGTCGTCGGCACCATGAGGCCTATGGGTATTTCTTGCCCATCCAGACGAGGTGGCAGGACAATGACCAGTACGGCCACGTGAACAATGCAGTGTACTACAGCTACTTTGACACTGTTATCAACCACTATCTCATCAGGTAGGCTTGGGGTCTGCAGCCCCACATCCTCACTTTGGCCTCAGGTGAGAGTCCCCCTAGAGCATTCTGGGAGGAGATACCCAGCATCCCCCCATTTTCCTGTGCCAGCGGGCCTCTTCTGTTGAGCCAGAGGAGGACAGGAGTAGTGACATGTGAGTGAGAAATGCGTCGCTCTGTTGCTCCTGCCGTCTCAGGTGTTCATATGTCTTGGTCCTTTGCACTAAATTGCCAGCAAATGTGTAGGCTTTGATTCTCAAATAAGCACCAACACAACACACCACAAACCGTTCAGACCCTGTGCAACTCAAGCAGACATTAACATCAACCCTCAAGGCTTTTTCATGAGGAAAGCAGCTGCTTCCTCCACAGAGGGCACACGGGGGAGGAGAGTGAAGATGTAAAGATGTTTATTTTATCCTCCGAGTGCCGTGGCGACAGGATTGTCATCTGATAGGTACGTTTGTGAGATTGCTTAGCGTATATTTGGTCAATATAATTCTCTCTATAAAAGAATCTGACATATTAGAGATCTGTGTAAATCCTAGTTCTACCATGCATTAGCTGTGCAGTTGAAATCACATTGTTTAACCTTATGGAGTCCTCTGTAAAAATAACTCATATACTGAGAGCTTTCTCTTTCGCTATGATGCATTTTACACATATGTTCTTATTAATTCCAAGCTAATTCTATGAGAGAGAAGCAGAGCTTGTCAGTTCACTGCCGGAACTTTTGTGCCTGTCCCCTTTACCTGCTTGGCAACTGCCTGCACCAGCATTTCTTTGCTAAAGGACTTTCTCTGGCCACCAAAGCCCATCTTGTAGGCAGGCTACAACTGCCAAGAATTAATGTCCCAGCAAGCAGTCTTCACGGACTGTTGTGAGGTGTGGACACCCCAGCTTCCTCTCCTCTAATGTGAGATAATTCTGAGGTGCACACTTCACATGGGCCCCCACCTTTCCCTAGTGGAATTAAGTTCCAGTTACCCGGTTACTTTTTTTTGAGATAAAATTATAACATATAATTCAGTATTTTAACCATTTGGAAGTATACAATGCAAGGGTTTTTAGTATAGTCACACAATGTTGAACCATTATCTCCACTAATTCTGGAACATTTCTGTCACCTCCAAAATGAAACAATGTGCCTGTTAGCAGTCACTTTCAATTTAGTCACTGATCTAATTTCTATCTCTGGATTTACCTATTCTGGACATTTCATGTAAATGAAATCTACAACAGGTAGTCTTTTGTGTCTGGCCTCGTCCACTTAGCATGATGTGGCCAGGGCTCCTCATGGGGTAGAGTCGGCAGCATGTTGTGGCCTGTATTAAATATAGGAATGAATGAAGGAAGTAGTGATACATCCTTCCCATGTGCTTGTTGGACTTTGGTACATCTTTATATGAACGAATGATATCCCTTTGTATGAATATGCCACATTTTGTTTATTCATTCATCATTTCATGGACTTTTGGACAGTTTGCACTCTTCGACGATTAGGAATAATGCTGCTATGAATATTTTGTGCACAAGTCTTCCTGTGGACAGGTGTCAGTTCTTCCGGGTATATACCTAGAATGGAATTGCTAGGTCATGTGGTTGCTCTTCAACTTTCTGAGGAGCCATCAGACTGTTTTCCAGAGACTGTGCCGTTTCTGTTCCCACCAGCCTCAGCAACACTCGTTATCATCTGTTTGATGATAGCCCTCCTGGGTGCCTGTGAAGGGGTATCTCATCCTGGTTTTGATCCACATCTCCCTAAACAGGGATAAGGTGGAGTGTCTTCCCATGTGCTCATTGGATTTTGGTGTATCTTTTTTTGGAAAAGCATCAGTTCAACTCCTTTACATACTTTTATGATTGTGCTATTTGTCTTTTTATTATTGAGATGTAAGCGTTTGTTACACAGTCTGGATACTAGACCCTTATCATATTTCTAAACATTCTCTCCCCTTCTGTGGGTTATCTTTTAATTTTTTTGCTCGCGTCCTCTGACACACACAAGTTTTTAATTTAATGACAGTGGTAGTAACTTAAGTAACAAATGCTTTACTGTATTCATTATTTTCCCTTTCTCTCCCTCCCTCCTTTCCATAAAAGTGCTTCATCTACGGAAAGTACCTTGCAGTTCTTACTCAGATTGCAGATTTGCTATGTCAGGCCACTTAAATTTCTTTTTCCTCAGGGATATGTATAAAACAACTTTCACCCTGAGAGTGCCTGTTTCTCTCGTGTGCAATGTGGTCCTGAATCTTCACACTCATTTTACCTTATGTAGAGCTGCCAGTAATTCCTCTAGAAGTAGGTTGCGCTTGCTCACTTATGAATAATAAACGGTCGTTGTGCTTTTAGAAGAATGTGTGCTTCATACTCAGCAATCTATAGCAATAGTTTAAAACTGTATTTGAGCTTATTTGTAATTTTCCACTGTTTTTCATGAGAGAAACTTGGCAGTGAATTTTCCAACTCATTCAGGGCTATGCACTCTTTGTTAGGAAGGCTCAGCCTTGTATCTTTTGGGGTTGACTCTTGAGTTACCTCCATAGAATTGAAACCTAGCTGTGCTTGGGTTTTGTGACTTTCGACTGCCTCTCATTCATAAAGAGGCTTCTGGAAAGATAATGTGCAGGGAATAATGGTTGAGTTCTTTATCTGGGGGAGATTGTGCCTGTGTGGTCCTAATTTAGAAACTGCTTCCCCCAAGGTCAGCTTCTGCCAGTTTTGTGGGTAGGGCTAGCATGGGCAGCGTGTAAGGAAGAATTCCTGCCAGAATAATGTCCTGTCTCAAATCGAAGTTTCCAGGTGTTATACAGACTCTTAAATTGTGAAAAGGCTTTGATTACTGTGCCCAGGGATTTCCTAGTCTTAATTTTGTAAGAAAAAAAAAATTTACCTTTGAGCTTTTTCTTAAGAGGTCTAAGGATTGTTTAGTAGGCTGGACTGGCAGAAGCGAAGCACATGAAGGTGTTAGAACGTGGGAAGAGCAGGTGAGGAGTGAGGAAACCGCCTCATTTCAGCAGAGCAGGGCCCTGAGAGAGGGAGCTGGTCAGGCCTTGGAGAGGAACGCTCTAGTCTTCTTTTTTCCCAGCATTGTCCATGGGATGATCGATGAGCAACATCCTTACCTAGAATGGTCCTTCTTTGAGGGGGGTTCCTCCAGGAGAGGGTGCCAGGGAGGTGTGCAGGACATGTGGGGGAGGTGAGAAAGACGGGGGGACAGGCCACAGCTCGCCCAAAGTTCCCATCACTTTGACACGCGGAAGGGGTTAAGCCATTCTTGAACAGTTTATCGCTCATCAATTGTAATTAAATATGTTTATATTAAATTATGTTCTGTAATTAATGTAAAATCCTTTAGCCTATGCTGTTATTAGAACCAGATGCTGAAGTACCAACAATATTTCAGCATGACTGTGCTGCCTCGCCAGCTGTCTAACTGTAATTACTTTAATCTCAGCTTGTTATCTAATTATCACCTTTGTAAAGGGAAAAGTACTCTCTAATGCTTACTGATTGTTTCAGATGATGATGAAGAGCGGGGAACAGCTGTCAGAGATCGTGGGCCCTGTTTATCACAACGGAGGAACTTATCCTGAAGTGTATTCAGGGCCAAACCGCTGAAAAAAGATGTGCCAGGCGGGAACTGGGGACTGGCCAGCGAGGGGAGACAGGTGGTGTGGTGGTTAAGGGTGCAGCCCCCATGGAGAAACTGTCAGGTGACACCTGCCTCCTCCAGCAACGCCTGGGGAACCGGTTTCTTAATCTGTGTTAAGACTCAGTTGTCTCATCTGTAACACGGAGACAGTAATAACACTAGAAATCTTCTTTAGAGGATTGTTAGGAGTATTAAATGAGATAGGGCACTTGAAGTTGTGAGCACATTGCCCGACAAAATATGCATACTTAGCAAATGTTAACTGCCCTTCTTTCTTTAAAAAAAAAAAAAAAATCAATGTCAGTTTCCTTCATTTCAGCATGATTGCTTAAATCTGAAACAATTAAAATGGGCATCTTAGAAGCCAGCAATTTGAGATTATTAGTTTATTTTGCAAATTATGTTTAAGTTCTCTCCTTGTGGGACTGAAATTTACCTTTACATTGCTTATTAAAGAATAGCTCACCAAACCAGTCAAGAGTATAAACAAGTATTGTTAGGGAAATCTTGGAACTCCTGGGAGAACAGACTGTTTTGGAATGTCCTCTATGTAAGTGTTTGCGTGTGCATCAGCCATTGATGTGGTCACTGTAGTTTGTTCCTAAATAATCATTAAAGCAGATAGCCCTAAGATGTTTACTAAGCTTTTAAAATCCTCTCATACTTTACCTCTCAAGGTCTGCATCTCCAATTACAGGGGAGCTGGCACTAGATCTCCCTGCTTTGCAAATAGCAGAACACTGGATCACTCAAGTAGGAGAGGGGAGTGGACTCAGCCAATAGGAGAGAGACCATGGGAGATGGCTGAGCTACTAGGTTAAGCCCAGGCTGCTAGCAAAGTCTGAGACAGTAGAAAAGAACGCTCATCTTCAGGAACCAAGTAGTCAGAACTTAGTCCTTTTGAGGGCGGGAAGTAGGGAGCCTCTTTTTTTTTTTGAGACAGAGTCTCACTTGGTCACCCTTGGTAGAGTGCCATGGCATCTTAGCTCATAGCAACCTCAAACTCTTAGGTTCAAGTGATCCTCTTGTCTCAGCCTCCCAAGCAGCTAGGACTACAGGCACCTGCTACTGTGCCTGGCTATTTTTTAGAGATGGGATCTCGCTCAGGCTCAGGCTGGTCTTGAACCTGTGAGCTCAGGCAATCCACCCGCCTTGACCTCCTAAGTGCTAAGATTACAGGCGTGAGCCACTGTGCCTGGCCTGGTGGCCTCTTTTAAATGGTAGACATTTTACTCAGGTAATAGAGAGAGAGAAAGGAATGAGAGACAGGAAAAGGTAGAAAAGCACAGATCAAAGAGCCAGAGCAGGCCTTTGCACAAGAGGTAAGAGAGGAGAGAGGAGGCAGGGAAGTGGAGAGCCTGGCTAGGTCAGGGGTGCTTCCATTCATGTTCAGACTCACTCCCTTAACAGCTGTGTGACCTCAGACTTAGGACTTCCAATCAATATCTTTAAAATATTGTTTAGCTGCCCCTGTGTTAGACGTGACAATTAAGAGTAATGATGTTTACAAAGGACGTAAGTGATCAGTAAACTGTAGACTATTTCTAGGTAGGACTGCAGCTAGAGAAATATGCTCTAGGTAGGAAAGTCAGGATGGTGAGGAAGAATCAGTGAAAGTCCTGGAAATACCTTTTCTAACAGTTGTGGACACAGATACATGGAGCATGTCATTTGGAGTCCAGGCAGAAAAACAGAAACCTCTTGAGGTCTTTTAAAACAGAAGGAATTTAATGCAGGGAATTGGCAATACAGGTGTTAGGTGGACTCAGAGAGCAAAAAGGTAACAATAATATAATGCAGAAAATCTTACTTTCAGGGTTGGGGGGATAGCAGGGAGAAGGTAATAGTATCAGAACTATGGAGGGTGCTGGAACTCTGGAGGAAGGGCTGTGGCATGCCAGAGCTGGGAATGAGGAGAGGATGGTTAAGTGTTGGGGCTGGAATGGAAGAAGCAGTTACGAGTTGCTGTAGGAAGCTAGGGCCCATGGCTGATTGCTGCAGGACAACTGCTGACCTCCTTTTGTCCCCATGTCCTGCCTCCCACACTTCCCCCAATGCCTCTCACTGCTAGAACTAAATCAGAAGCCAGCTACAAGAGAGTTTGTGGGAATCCCAGTAGCCCTAAAATAAAAGCAGAGCATGGAAGGGTAAGATGGGGGCTGAGAGCAAGCAGGCAAGTGACCTGCTGGGGAGGAGGGCTGTGCTGTGTCACCTCTCTTTCTCTGCAGCATCAACTCACGGTGTCCCTGGTGGGTGTTCTTCAGGCATCAGGAGAAGAAACATAGGTCCGTCTTACGTTGCTGAACTAGCACTCTTCTAGGCTCTCTAGGCCTGCACAACCCACAGCCTTGCTAGGGCAGCCCGTGCTGTGTTTATTTTAGGTCTCTCTTTACCTCACTACCCTGATCTGGCATTTTGGAAGGAGGGCAAGTAGCCTGTCATTGGTTTGATTAACATCAGCCCGTTTTTAAATTTTTTTCCAAGTGAAAAGCAAGATTAAGTCTACATTTTATTTTCACTTGGCAACAAAGAACAAGTCTTCTTTAAATAATGAGACTAAGGCAGTTTTCTTTTGTCTGTAGGCAGTAGCACTGCTTAGTAGTTACAGAGCATGGCTGGAACCAGATGATGTTGCTCCTTGCTACATCGATAGTTGTGTGACCAAGGTACTTAATCTTTTTTTGCCTCGGTTTCCTCATTTGTTTAAGGAGTGAATGAGTCTTATCTTTTGAGGTCTAACTGGAATGTTTATAAATCCCCTAACACACTGCCTGGCAAAAGGTAAACAATGAAAAGATGATGGCCATAGTAGCATTAATACCACTCCTGTGTCAGATGCTAGATTACATCCCCCTCCCCTGGGAGCTAGTCAGCCAGTCTTCAGGGAGAACCAGAGAGGCACCAACACCTGATACTGGCTTCTACAGCATTAGCCTCATACTCTAAAGCAGTGTTTTTCAACCTTTTCTATTTCCTGGCACACTTGAACCTATAGTTAAACTTGTGTGGCACACTTAAATTATGTTGATTAAAAAAAAAGTGAAAAAAAGAATTTAATTGTGCTCACGGCACACCAGTTGAAAATCACTGCTCTGAAGCAATATGTAGTATTCATATGCAGAAAACAAGAAACCCGACCCGGAGAAGCCAACATTATGCTCCTCTACATGTGTCTGTTTATTCAACTGAGGCCAATCTCCTGAGAAGGCCAAACTTGCAGAAGGTAGGTGCCAACCTGCCCACTCAGAGGCGGGCAGTCTGGCCTCATGCAGATGTTTAGATCCATTTTCTTGGTTCCATCTATATATGGGCAAAAGAAAAATGGGTTTATTTGAAATTGGGCAACCAGGAAACTCTACTAACTGTTGTTTCTTCATCTATCAGTTCAGTAACAACTGATGTTTGTGGCAACGAACCTGGAGCCCCCTAAGATCCTAGAATGTGTTTGAGCTTAAGGCATCGGAGTGCCTATAGTTCTTTGAAAATCAGACAGATGTGCGTGGAAGTCTGGTAATGCTCAGGTGAGCACACCGTCAGTCTGAGCATTACCCCAGGTGAGACGTGTGATTCACAGCTTCTCTGCTGTGCACGTGCCTGGACTATGCTGTCCCCAGGCCCTTCTGGGGAAGCTGTTTGAGCATCTTCTCTCTCTTGAAGCCTTCCCTGACCTTCCCACAACAGAGCCCTTCTTGTCTTCACCCCATTGCTTGCTTGACTCAGGGAACCACAGACTGGGCAGCATTTCCCCTCTTGGTGTGTGGGCCTAATTTACCTGTGCATTCTTCCCTCCACCCTATTAGACTGTAAGCTCCTTGAGGGCAGGACAGTGCTTTAATCATTTATATACACTGAGTGTATTGCCTTGCCTCCCATGTATTTTGTCCTCAGTGTTTCTTGAAAGAACTAAATGAAATAACTCACATGATGGATTCCCTCCCTCCCATGTGGCCGTCCCCTAGGGCCACGTGGCAGGTCTTAGTCTTCCATGATTGTTCTTGTCACACGTTACTGGATCCTTTTGCTGGGAAGCCACAAGGCATCATCAGACCACCCAGTGGGGTCTGACCATAATGGCGCCGTGTCTGGTTTAGCAGCAGTAGGAGCAGAAGACAGGAGATGGCATAGCCTGAGGCAGGCAAAGGGGTGGGTCTTTAATGTCAGGGATGTGCAGACGCAGAGGGTTGTTTCCGGAGCAGCACTCCCACCGCTCATCAGAACGTAAATCTGGCAGACTTCTCGTAAACTCTCCCCAGTGGAAGGTGCCCACCAGGCTCTGGGTTCCTCTCTGTTACAGCATCTTTGGCTACTGAAGGAAACATCCTAGGAGGAGGGAAACAACGAGCAATAGAGACCTGGAAGAGATCTCTGGCTGGCGCCTCACGTTCCATCACTTTTGCTGCAGTCCTTCCTCTCCTGCAATTGTGAACTGCCTGGGGTTCCTCCAAGCAGCAGCTGCTCTCACCTCTGTCTCAGCGAAGCTGTGCCTCTGACTGTGATCCCTCGCTCTCTTCAACAGTCTGACTCATCCTACCTTGTCCCAACTATCCCAGCCTCCACCCCTCAGATGCTGTGTGTGCCCATTGTCTGTTTTCTGTAGGATTCTGGATTTTCTATTATCCTAATGGAATTCACAGACCTCTCAATAAACAGCCAGAGAGTGAATATTTTAGGCTTCATGGGCCATAGGTCTCTGTTGCTGCTACTCAGGTTGGTTGAAGTAGGAAGGCAATCACAGACGATGCATAAACGAATGTGCTGCCGTGCTCCATTGACACTTTAGTGTAGTTTCCTACTTTTTCCACTTTCTCTGCACTCTCATATTGTTAACAGCTCGAGGCATGATTTCTTATACATTGTTACTGAGTTTTTCTGCTTAAAATGACATGTCACTCTAATCTGAACTTCTCAAGCTAGGAATTGTAGTGTTTTGTCCTTGATTTCCCCCCAAAGCAGAGCTGAGACAAGATCTTGTGCCCATGTAGTTTGTTTTAGAAACCAGTCCCAAGGGACAAGAGTGGGGCCAGGAGATGTGGATTGGAGGAAGGAGAACCCATGTAATATCACTAGGCTGATTGATTATAGGGGTCCTGGGTGCTAAATTTTACTGGGGATCCCTGAGAAGCTGGGTGGAATGGGCCTTGGAATTCTCTGCTCATAAGACAGAAATGGGGAGTCTTCATTTCCTGGAGCCACCATCCATTGGCCAACACTTGCTTTGTGTGACATTAACTCTGTCTCTCTGCCAAGTGTATGAAGTGTCAGGATCACCAAACAGACTCCTGCAAATCTCTCGTGAGGTTGGGGAAGAGACATCCCCAAGCAGAAAGCAAAAGATTCTTCATAGTCCCAAGGCCAGGTGCTGTCAGCTCCCAAGTAGGCTGGCTGCTGTGCCAATGGCAGGTATAAAGGGGGCTCAGAAGCGTGAGGTGAGGCAGCCAGGGAGGAGGCACCAATACATGTCACATGCATTCCTCTTGCCTAAGCTGAGAAGCAGTGGTTAAAAGGGGAGGTTGGGCACAGTGGCTCATGCCTAGAATTCAGGCACTCTGTGAGGCCCTGGTGGGAAGATCACCTTAGCTCAGGAGTTCGAGACCAGCCTGAGCAAGAGTGAGACACCCCTATCTCTACTAAAAATAGAAAAAAAAAAATTAGCCAGGCATGGTAGCCTGCACCTGTAGTTCCAGCTACTTGGGAAGCTGAGGCAGGAGGATCACTCGAGCCCAGGTTGTAACATGTGCTCTGATGACATCACTGTACTTTAGCCAGGGTGACAGAATGAGACTCTATCTCTAAAAAAGAAGGCAGCCTTCAATGCCAGAGTGCCCAGGTTTTAATCCTGGTTCTACTCCTTATCATATGTGTAATCTTAGGCAAAATGTTTAGCTTCTTTGTTTCCTGAGTCCTTCATTTTTAAAAAATTTGAGCTATATTTCATTTTATTTCAGATTAATATGAGGGTACAAATATTTAGTTTGCATTGTTTTCATTTCCAAGGTAAAGTTCAAGTTGTAGTTTAGCCCTTTACCCAGGTGACCTGCTGAACACCCTTACATTGTGCACATTGGGTGAGATCCCCGCCAATTGCCTTCCATCCTCCCTGGTCTCCCTCATTGTCAAAGTGAGGATAGTAGTAGTACTTACCTCAGAGGGCTGGTACGAAGTGCTTAGAAAAGGGCCCTTTGTGAGCTGAGCAGATGTTAGTTAACAATAGGCACTTAAGAAATACTTAGGGAAGGATTTTTAACAGTGGTCTTTATTTATTTTAAAAAATAAAATATACCCGTCTCCAATTGAACTTGAAAAGTCATGCCAAATCTGGGTCACTTAAATAAATTTGGGTCATTTAAATAAAGCCTTTTGGCTAAAAAGTGAAAAATAAGAAAACAGAAAATAAGGAAAAAGGCACAAAAATCTAACTTAATGCTGCTCTCATAATTGGGAATGACATTAGTCTCTGAGCTTCCTGGCCCCCAAGAAAACAAGGGGAATAAGATGAGGTGCATAATTCTCATTATCTGATAAAAGAAAGCATGGTATTTTTTTTCTGGAGAAATACTTCTTTCTTTCTCACATTAAATTCTGAAAATAATTTAAAGGAAATTTACCTAAGCAATAAAACCAAAAAAATAGAAGGAGTCAGGAAATAGGCTTTGCCTGTGTTATCCCTGACTAGCAGTTGGTACATGTGGACACTCAATGAATGAATAATAGGGAGTGTTTTCAGTAGCAGATTTTCTTAGGAGCCAGCATCCTGCCTCCAATGACTAGCATAAAAGAGTGGGTACAATGGTAGGGTCTGGGGCCTGCATGGATGGAGGTTAGCTGGGTCTGCACTGGGGGCATGTTTGGGGATGGGGTGAGAGCAGGCTGGAGGTCTGCTGCTCTCCGCTTGATCAGACTGCTGGTCTGACCTGTGCCAGCCTCTACTGTTTCTCTTGTCCAGCAGTATCTTTTTCCCTGTTCTTCTGTCTCAGACTTAATGAGCAGATTCTTCCTACACCTCCCCAAGGGAGCAGGTGAGAGTCAGGCCATCTTCCTGTGTCCCTGAGCCAGGGTGAGGTTGTCCCTGCTGGGGTGGCCTGGAGCTGTCCAGTCAGGCAGACGTCTCTCAGGGCTTGGCCTTTATTTCTCCTGCAGAGCTGAAGCTTTGAGACCCCAGACAGGGCCACACTTCTGCTGTGGCATGTTTGGTTCTAAAGTCTGGAGTTAGCACATGGATACTCTGTCAGTCTGAAGACCTTCTTTAAAATATCATGATCTGTCTCCTTGAGCCCAAGGAAATCTCATTATAAGTAAAGCAGTGGCATTTGCGGTTGTGTTCTGTAACCCACAGGCTCAGAAATACATGGATGCAGTGTGCCTGGGAAGTTGGGCTGTTAGATTAATACATTGTGTGAAAATTGGGGCCAGAGGTCACCAGTCTCCTGATACACAAATCTCCTTGTGAGAATCTCATTTCATTCAGACTATCAGTTAGGTTAGAAATACTCTAATTATCCCACTGAAATTAAGTTACTTTATGTTAGGGTGATATAATGAACAACCATAAAGAGGATATATGCAACCTATCATCTTATTAGTCACAGCAAGACCAGACCATACACTAAAAGGACCTTAGTGATTATTGTCAGCTGTCCCCATCACACAAAAGAGGCTGAGTGAAAGAGGAAAAAGGCTGTTCTTATGTTTCTCCTGAACAGATGTTGGGCTGGGTTCTTGGGCCATGTTGCTAAATTCCTCTGCAAAGGGGCTGCCCTGGGTCATTTAGAGGGAGAAAGCTCTGAAACATCTACTGTTGTTGAGAAAAGCTCTGAAACAGTCTCTGTTTCTACTGCTGTAGAGACAACATCCCTGTTGTCTCATGGGCCTCATGAGTTAAAGGACAGGGGCAGGTATCCATTGTCCTTCACTTCTTTATTCCAGAAACCTTCACTGTACCTGTCAAGTGATGCAGCTCTGTTATTAGGTCATGCTTGTCCTCCACAGAAAGGCTAACCTCTGTTGACTGTATTTGTTAAAGTAAAGAATGTCACCTGTTACAATGAGTCATCCCCAAATCTCAGTGACTTAACACAATAAAGGTATTTCTTGTTGAAATCACCAGGTAGTGCAAATCTGTGCGTGTGTGTGTGGCACTCTGTTCCATGCAGTCATCTCAGAACCCACCTTGTGCCCTTGCTTCTTTCTAAGTCGGATTTCTCAACAGCAGCATTATTGACATTTGGAGCTGGATAATTTTTTGTTGTAGGGGCTGTCCTGTTCTTTACAGGATATTTGGCTGGATCTCTGGCCTCTACCTACTAGATTTCAATAGGACATGCTTCCAGTTGTGACAACCTAATTGTTGGCAAGTTGTGACAACCACACATTGCCAAATGTTGCTAGGGGAGAGGGGCAAAATGGCCCCTGCTTGAAAACTGCTGCTCTAAGTCAGTGGAGCCTTCCCCATTCATCATGGAGATAGGGCTATAGAGAGGAGAATTCTGCAAGAGGTTTTCATGGGCCAGGCCTGGAAGCAGCATATCACTTCTCACCACACTTCACTGGGCCAAAGTTACACAGTCTCACTTAACTGAAGGGGTGGCTGGAAATTTGGATTCTTGTTCTTCAGGAAGAAAAGGAAGTGGAGTTTGTTAAACATGTGTCATTCCTTGTCACACTCATAAACCAAGAACAAGCCAAGGATACACCAGAACCTGAGATTTGCTAACTCCCTTCCTGGGACCCAAAGCCTTCAAGGCTGCTGACTGCCACCACAGGTGCACATGTGGACTTGCCTTTGTGTCTCTCTACCTTCATCTCCCAATCAAGGACCATTTCTGTTGCTTTTCATTTGTGTAGAGCCCTGATTTCTAACTAAACAATCAAATCCACGCTGATGTGGATTGAGGCTGCTGCCAGGCTCATGAGCACCCCCTTCTGGGTAGCATAATGATGACTTTTTTTTGAGATGGTCTTGCTCTATCACTCAGGCTAGAGTGCAGTGGTGTCATCATAGCTCACTGTAACCACATACTCTTGGGCTCAAGCCATCCTCTGGCCTCAGCCTCTTCTGAATGACTGGGATTACAGGCTGGTGCCTCCACATTGGCTAAGTGAAGTTTTAACTGAAACAAAGGGAGGGTGAGCACGTGAACCACTGGTGGATTGGAGAGAGGGGAAGGGGCTGGTCCCTGGATATGCTGTATCTGTTTGGCATGGTTTCAACAGGATTGTAATAAATTAAAAAAACATATTGAGAACAGTTTAATAATTAATACTATTACCTTAGGTAAATATTTTGATTAAATGATTAGCAAATGTGAAATAACAAACTGAGTACAATGTATTTTAACTCTTAGGTAATTAATCACCACAAAAGTTGACCCCTAGTTCTTAGAATATATTCAGTTTGGTCCACTGGGTAACCTGCTATCTTTCTCATCACTAGTCCATAAGGATGTTGCAACTAGAAGTTTGATTTTTTTAATCATTATTATTGTTTTTAAGAGCACATACTTGAACTTCTGTCACAGTAGAGGGCATATAGACAGTATTAGTTGTAAAGAGGCCACAGGTGGGTGCTGACGAGCTCAGTATTGAAGTCAGTACCTCCGTGCTTTGGCTGTGCCTCTGGGTAGTTCCCAGAGAGGTGAAGGGATGGGCTGCCTGGCAAACCAGCTTACTACCCAGGTGACCACATCACACCTTCCAAATTATGCTACTACTAGGTAATGTGGTCAGGGAAAGAGCTTTGGGGTAGGAGACTGGTGCCCTGAATGCCTGAGTTGGCTGTGTCATTGACCTTGTGATTCTGGGTGCATCAGGTCAGGGCCGGCAAGGCTTTGAATACCTACTTTCCTTAAAGGACTTTTGGCAAACAGTTAATGCCTCCCCTCCCCACCCCGCTCTAATATGACATGCATGCTACAGCCAGAGAGAGATTTTCCAATCTGATGAGACCATCCTTCCACCCTCACCCCCATCCATGGCATGTGACTTGCATTTCAGACAAAGACAAAACTCCTGTGAGGCCCCACAGGCTCTGACCCTTCTGACTCCCTCTGCTCCCTTTGCTCACTAAGCGTAATGCCTACCAGCCCTGTCCTTACCCTGCAGCAGCCCTACAGGGCTGTGCCCACGCTGTGCCCTTTGCCTAGTGTTCACCCCTTCCCTCTCTGTATAGCTTTTCCTTGCCTTTTAGCCTCTTCCTTGGGGTGGCTTCCAGATGCCCAGAACAGGTCTAATTCCCTCTCCTGGGCTCTCTCAGGAACTCCCACAAGTATGGCATTGTCATAATTGCAGTTGTATACCCATTGATATATTTGAGCATGGCCTGGGCTCCATTATGGGATTGAAAGCTCCTTGAGAGCCCTAAGTCCTAGTCCTACTTGCTGCTGTAACCCAGCGCATGGCCTGGTGTGTGGCACAGAGCAGGTGCTAATACTTTCTCCTTCCATAAATGTATTAATCATTTAGGTTGTAGGGAAATATCAGTCAATCAGGCTTGACACTGCTTGATTTACTATAAAGCTGCCAACAGTTTGAACCTGAGCCCCATAGTCACTAAGAGTGCCCCCAGGAAATCTAAGTTGGCCAGTGAAGACCGAGTGGCCTTCAGCATGGCAATATACCTTTGTCAGCTTGACTTCATCATTTCTATTGGAAATCTTACTGGATCCCCTCAATCCCAGAGCCTTTCAGAGCCTTTTATTTAAAATGCACGTACCTGGGCGAGCCATTTGCAGCTGGCAACCCTGAAGAGCCTGACTGGGGTACAAAGCCTAGTTTGCAGGTAGATAGTCTGGCCTGGGGGAGGAGAAGGCGACTAACCAAGCAGCAGTGAGTCCTGAGCTTTGCATTGAATAATTATTCCCTCCCCTGGTTATAGGATGGGGCCGAGTTGTCTGTGAATTTCTAGATGTGGAATTCGGAGGATGGTTCAGCAGCCCCAGGAGAGCGCCAGCCTCTTATGATTCATGGCCTGTGGCTGCCTCTCAGCTCTGAACAGAGTGAGGTATGAAGTCATTTCCAAAGCAGCGCCTATGAAATTCCATTACACAGTGCTTTTCAATTTAAGGGGAAAGACCTTTGCTGAAACTAATTTGCAGTTGCTTTAATCACGGAGCTGGGAGATGGCAGGCTTTCCCCAGCGCTGTGGCTAAAAAGGCCCACACTGGTTTTGCAGATTGGGCCCCCTTCCCCTGTTCTCACCTCCGCTCCTGAATTCCTTCTGTGGTTGTTGTACATCCCCTAATTTTTGCAATTTTTGAGACAAAAAGGAAGTAATTATATTCATGCCTCCTGGTGAATGTAAATGTTTTGGAATCAGAGCCCATTCAAAAACACTCAGAGTTGAATCATAGCAAATAGGATGTGCTCCAAGAGGGGGTCATCCGGGGTGTTTCTTCTTCCCTGCCAGCCTCCCAGGCACTTTCTCATGGCTTCCTTTGTTCTGTATTCACTGATAACCACTGGGATTTTCCTCCATCTGAAGAAGGGCAGTTAGGAATGGTAGAAAGTAAAGAGTCAGTAAAGTAAAGTTGGGAGTCAGGAAACTAGGTCTTGTTCTGCTTAACACAGTTAGCCCCTGGGCAAGTTCATTAAGCCTTTCTGGGCATCTCATTTACCAAATGAAGGTGATAACACTTGCCCCAAAGATCACATGGGGCATGGGGGGGGAGGGCAAGGTTGGGTGGCTCGGGGCATGAGGCTGTTAGGAAGTTGGTGATATTATTTCCTCCAAGGACATTTCTTGAATAGCAGATATCTCAGTCAAAAGACCTCCTTGCTGACCAAAACACTCTTCAGGGTAAACTTCACAGCTACTTGAAATCCCTTGGGGTGGGAGCTCTGTGGCTCCTGGAGTCTCCTGTGGAACAGAAAGATTCAGGAAAGAATTGGACCCTGACTCAGCCACTGTTAGTCATCCATATTTAGCACATATTTATTAGATAGCTAGTAGTTTCCTTGGAAATGAGAGTAAAAAGAGACTGGGATGTGGGGACGGGTAGGTTTCATGGGTGGACAGTTCTGTTGTGGGGACCATGCAGGGAGTGGTGATGAGTATTTTTACAGCATGGTGTTGTCACACTGTGCTCAACGCAGGCTTGGGTAAGCTAAGGCACATCAGGTCCAGGAATAAACATCTGATTTGTTAGTGAAGTTTAGTCACTCTTGGGGGCTGTCAGTAGCTGAACACACACCCTCTCTCTGCAGGATATTCCTCCCCACCAACACTCAGTGTGGAAGCTGAATATTCCGGGTCACTTGTTTTCCCAGCTTCCTTTGCAGCTAGGAGACCCAGGCTTTGCCAGTGCACCTCCCAGGCTGTGGGTCGGCAGCTGCTGATGGGCTGAGGTGGAGACTGAGCACAGTCCATTCTGCAAGGGTGGTGGGCCTATGCCAGCCCCATCCCTCCTGTGGGGCCAGCTGTGACCATTACCTTGGTGCTGGTGAGTGGAGTGTGTATAGAGAGAGCAGCTGTGACATGGCAAAATTTTCTTCAGAGGACTAGCTCTGTGATGTGATTTGGGGTGTTATTCCTGGCAACTAGTATTTAACCTCACCTGGAGATCTGTGGGTGCTCCAAAATCGTTTTACTAACAATAACTCCTTTTTCTTCCTAACTTAGCCAGAACTCATTTCTGTGGATTGCAACTAAAAATCTTGATTAAGACACATATACCTATATCATATGCTTTAATCCTCACAACAACCCCTATGAGGTACTGTATCCATGACTTGGATTTTATGACAATGAAATTGAAGTACCAGGGTGGGGTGGGGGTTCAGGCGAGGCTGAGTAGCAGAGGAGAGATTTCAGAGTAGGGCATCTGGGCTTGACGCCTATAGCTCAACCGGCTAAGGCGCCAGCCATGTACACCTAAGGTGGCGGGTTCGAATCCCTAGCCCGGACCCGCCAAACAACAATGACGGCTGCAACCAAAAAATAGCCTGGCATTGTGGCGGGCGCCTGTGGTCCCAGCTACTTGGGAGGCGGAGGCAAGAGACTCGCTTGAGCCCAGGAGTTGGAGGTTGCTGTGAGCTGTAATG